>CM065432.1:33630000-33697500 GCA_033030585.1 Hippophae rhamnoides
ATCTATGATCCAGTCATTCTTGTAGTCAATCTGTTTTGATGTTGTCACCGTAAGAGCCAATTCTTCTTCCTCTGTAGCGAATAATGCTTCAGCATCCCAACCATCTTCGCTATGCTCCTTAGAACTGGAAGTAGTTGTATTGCTTTCAACAGGCTTTTTCTTACTCCAACAATCTTTTTCCATGTGACCCATCTTTCCGCAGTTGTAACATTCACCGTCAAATTTTCTATTGTTATTGCGGTTCTTCCAAGCTCCCCCTGGACGAAAGCCTCCCTTTCCTTGAGGAATTTTTCCTTTATCGCCATCATTTTTATATCCATTTCCATTGTACCGCTTGAAAGTGCCTTTGCTTTTGCTAGTGTAGAGCGCTTCTTCTTCACCCTTCAGTTGGACTCCTCCCATTTGCTTAGCCATAGCTTCTTGACCGGCTAACAGATTCTCAAACTCAACAAGAGATGGTTGTGTTGGCCATCCTTGTATAGCGGTAACAAACCCTCGATATTCGGGTCTCAAACCATGAATAATTATTCTCTTTATCCTCGTTTCCCCAATAGGAGCTTTTGGATCTAACTCTGAAATTTCGCGGCATAATGACTTTACCTTGTGAAAGTATTGGGAAATCGTCATGTCGTGTTGTGCCATCGATAGTAACTCATTCTCCAGAAGTTGCAATCTTGTATCATTCTTCTTTGAAAAGAGCGTAACAAGAGTGTCCCATGCTTCCTTTGGTGTTTTTGCATCCCGAATATGCTCCAACATTTCTTCTTCAATTGTGGTCTTCAAAGCAAATATCGCTTTGCCTGCTTTAATTTTCCACTTTCGCAAGATGCCGTTTGTATCTTCCACTGTTGGTTGTGTAACTTCATCACCACCAACAACCTCCCACAAGTCTTGACCTTGTAGATAAGACTCCATACATGTTGCCCATATGTTATAGTTTTTGTTGTTGAGCTTCTTGATTCCTCCAACTACTTGAAGATCACCCATCGTGTCGGCAAGACTTCGACTGTACCGAACAAGTTTGACTAATAAACTTGCAGAGTACCAAACTCCTCACGACTCAAGATAACTCCACTAAGAACGATCTCTGACCGTCCCGCTCTGATACCAATTGTTGAGTAAAATTTAGAATGAACAACTCTAAATTTACTAATATTAGATCCAAACAAGTAAACAAACTACTTGTATTATACTCACTATAACACCTTTCAAAGGCAACTCACAAATTGAAGAGAAATACAAACACTCAAAGAGAAAGCTCTCAACTCACACTCAAACTAAGAATACAAAGACTTATTTGTTTTTGATGGAATAATTAAACCAAATGCAAGGTAGGCTATTTATAGTCCTCACTATGCAATCTACACCACACAAATATAAAACTAAGAAATAATACTAACCATACAAATCTTATCTACACACTTCTCTTTTCTACAACCTTCAACCACTTCATTTATTTCTACAACCTTCAACTACTTCATTTATTTCTACAACCTTCAACCACTTCATTTATTTCTCTACCTCTTTAATTATTATGTTGGTGTTGATTTTCAATAGTTCAAACAAAGATCATTGGCAAAGCTCATAAACTATGGTCCAATTTCTTTCGATTTAAATTTCAACTTTTTTTTCTTCTGCAAAACTGTTATTGCTGAATAAAATCCATCTTTGTTGCATTTAATATCATTTTTAAAATGCAAAGATCTCTTGATTTCTTCGTAAGCCTTCACCATCATCTTATACACAAAATATTTTATACAATATTGTTAATAATCTCAATTAACATTCCATTTTGTGCCTCAGATATTAACAACATACACATTGTAGATGACTCAAGGCCTATGATTTTATTTGAACGTTTTGGGTTCTCGAATTACGGTCATGTTTCAATTTCATTCAAAGATGTTTCCTTGAACTCAAAACACAAAAAACCAGTAAAAACTCAACCCTTCTTCAATGGGATTTTTCCTTGTTAAAGATCAATTACATCCAAAAGTCCTAAATGACTCTTACCACAATCTAGAATTTTGTGTTCTGAAAAGTAATTATATAAAAAACATATTTAATTTTGATGAAGCATCAATGCATGTTCACACAGAAATGTACAATGTGCTACTACATGGGGAAAAGGATTTTCTTCCTGCAGGCCAAACCTGCTTACCAAAGTTTTTATTTTCTATGTTTTTTGATATATTTGGGTTTTTGTTTGTATCAAACAAAGACAAACTGTGAATAAAGTCCATTGGATTATGTGTGCATTGCTTCTTGTAAAAGCACTTAAATTGATATGTGCTTTTGAGGACAAATTATATGTGAGAAAAACAGGCACTCCTCATGGTTGGGATGTAGCATTTTACATATTTGGATTTTTCAAAGGCATAATGCTTTTCACTGTTATTGTTTTAATAGGAACAGGGTGGTCATTTTTGAAACCATATCTTCAAGAAAGGGAAAAGAAAGTTTTAATGACAGTAATTCCATTACAAGTTTTGGAAAATATAGCTGTTGCTATAATTGGAGAGACAAGTCCAGCAACAAAGGATTGGATGATTTGGAATCAAATATTTTTACTCATTGATATTATATGTTGTTGTGCATGCTGTGTTTTTCCCAATAATTTGGTCTATAAGGAGCTTAAGAGAAGCTTCAAAAACAGATGGCAAAGTTTCTAAGAATCTTAAGAAGCTAACAACTTTCAAGCAATTTTATATTGTTGTTATAGGGTACTTGTATTTTACTAGAGTCGTAGTTTTGGCAACTGGGGCATTAATTAGTTATATAGATATGAATGGGTTACAATTGCTTGGGCAGAAGGAGCAAGTTTAGCTTTTATGTGTTTATTTTCTATAACTTTCAGCCTCTTGAAAATAATCCATATTTATTAATTGATAATCAAGAAGAGAACTCTGCAACCCAGAAACTTGATGATGAAAAAGAAGAAGATTACCCATTTGAGCTCTAGAGACTAGATATTTTTTTAAAAGAGTGTAAGTAATTAGCGAGTTAATTGACTATTGAAATATATGTCAGAAATTGAAGATTTACTAATTTGTAAATGTGATTACTGCAATAGATAAGTTTTTTTTTCTTCTCTTTAATAAAAATCTTCCCAATAATAATTCCACTTTCATTTCACCACCTAAATCTTCATCTTATAAAGAGAGATTAAACAATAAATTACCAGAAATCACCATCAAATTCCTTAAAAATGAGATGTATTCAATATAATACCAACCTAATATATCCCTATTGAGAAAGCTGATTACTGAAGTAGATAAGTTAATTACCTAATTCAATAATTAAAAAAATAAAATTTTCATTGCCTTGCATGCCTATTGGATTAATCAAAACTTGAGTAGTTTTTTAGGCTAGTTAGTTCGCTTTAAATTGTTACTTTGTATTTTAATTATCCAATAAGATTTTTTTTCTTCTGCGCAGTAAATTTGATCCATGTATTTTAGGTTGAAAGTAGATCATCTACCACTTTGGGTAACAATCTAAAAAATATAGAAGAAACAAATTTCATCGTAACTTAATACATATGGATTATAACACTACTTATTAGGTATAATAGATATGTATATTATTGGGAAATTTTTTTTGTATTTTTTTAATAAATGTTGATTTTTAGTTAACGAGTACTTGGTAAGTCATGTAGATCAACTTTTCAATTACGTGATTTGAGGATAGGTGAAGTATCTTAGTCATGTAAAGTAAGATAGATTGCTAACTTTATTATTTTTATAATAATTTAAACATTTTGTTTTAATAAATCTATAATACTAAGAGATATTATTAATATTTTTATTTATTTATCATATTTTTTCGATTGTTATTGATATATTATTTTATAGACTATGTTTAACAAAAAATAATAATGATAAAAAAATGTAACAAAAATAAAAAAATTTAATAATTTAATAATTTATCATTACATGGTTATTTTTTCATAATAAAAATAACACGAATAAACAACTCTACCTAACATAATTAAAGACCCTATATATATTTGTATTGTGATTTGAAATAAGGGTGTTCAAAAATTGGACCAAATTGATTAAAATTGAAAAATCGGACCGTATTAGACCGAGTTGAACAGTTATATAAATCACATGTTACAGTTCGATTTGTATTAATTGAAATCGTTTTTTAAACAATCCGGTTAGGTTATATTAATTTTTAAACCGGATGAACCGGATCATACTATTATTAATAATATATTAAAAAATTATTTTAACACCTAATATATATCAAGTTGCTCCGTGGTATTCCTTGGGCTTGCCTTTTCCCCCTAACTCTTCTACCATTTTCAATGTCATATGTGCCAGACATATGAAGTGAAGAGTCCATTTAACTTAATTCCACGGCTATTTGTATTAAGTTAAGATGACAATTTTATGACATAAAATTCTACTGTTGTCTTGATTCTCCGTTCAAATTATGACAAGTAGTTTGAGAGTAAATTGGTCAAGCTCACTTTTACAGGTAATAAATTTGATGAGTAAAACCATGACTCGGTAAATTTAAGGTTAAAATTTGCTCGTTATCTTGGTGCAAGGTCAGGTGGCAAGCATCGTGACAAGGGTTGAGAGAAACAATTTTACAGGTGATTAATACAATTTATGTTATCCTCGTCCCTTTATTTGCCTTAGGTAGCATAAAAAAATACATAGTTTGTAAACTCTAAATCATGAATCGACCATTCCCTGTAGGATTTCGCTCAATTTGGGGAGGTTTCATAATGAGGGGTTAAAAAACACTTGCAGTCTTAACAAATATAGACGTGTAGTTAGGACTAACTTGAATTGTGTCATTTTCGATAATTATTTGAATATTTCAAGAGATTTGAAGTGTGTTATTTGTTTAAGTTCTTGCTTCACTTGCTGTTACTTTTAATATTATCAACATATTCATGTCTTAATATAAAATTTGCTCTGGTCTCCATTTATGATGTGGTATTACAATAGATACTATTATCTTATTTCCGTTCAGCTTTATAAACCTCTAATTTTCTACGATAGCATGGGAGTAAGAATTAATAATCCAAGTATATTACTTAAGTGTTTGTGTGTATTTTATTTTTTATGTTTTGACTCTTCTATCTGAATATTTCCCGTACATATTGAATTATAATATCCCAAAAAAAGATTAAATAAAAAATAAATTTTATGATATCTTCTAGATGTGTTGTTTTGTAACGCACTCATATAGTTATTTTTATAAAATGAAAAAAAGTAACATTTATGAATTACCAAATAACGAAGAAATCCCTTTTAAAATAGATTTCACATTATTATATGGTAGACTTACTAAAAATCTACATTTTGCAATTTTCTAAAAATACAAGGTGAAAATTATTTTATTGTGTTTGTGTATTTGGGATCTTCTGATATTGGCAGTAGCACAGTATTTCTTGTCGAGATATTGTATCTCTCACGCATATTTTCATCATAAATTGATTATTCTATAAATATATTTTTATCAATTATACGATGAGTGAGAAATTTAACTTTATCATATTAGAATATATCCTATTAAACTATATTATATTTATCTATTATTAATTAGATTCTTGAAAATTATTAACTAAACCACAACAAATTATTCAATTACAAAATTTTTAATAATAAAATGATCCGATCTGTTTTAATTAAGGTAATATGAATGGTCTAATTTAATTAATTATTTTTACTAAAAATATGATTAACTAAAATATGTATATCACTGTCATATTATTGTTATCTTTAAATTTATTTTTTATTTTTTATGGATTTATTATTGAAAGTTCAAAAATTTATTATGAATTTTGTATATTATTATATGTGTTACCAATAAATAATATATACTTAAAATAAATGAAAATATAAACATTTGTTGCGTAAAAATGGATCTTTTTATCTGATGCATATCGGTGTACCCCAAAAGTGAAACAAGTGATCTGAAATCAACATTTCATGTTGTTATCAAAATTCTTACTAGCATGTTTAATAATTCTTTTAATTGTTTATTAAAAAATAAATATTTTAAGTTATAATTTATAATTCTTTGAGTTTAGAATGATTTTTAATTTCAAAATTTTGAAGAATTCTTACTAGTATATTATTTGATGACTAAATTTTAGTTTCAATATTTTTTTTAAAAAATTAAAAATTAGATATTACTTATTTGGTGACCAATATCTACTTTAAAAATTTTAAGCATTAAAATTAAATTTTAAACTTATTTTTGATAATTTGTATCATATTTGACTCTTTAATAATTTTATAACATTAAGTACGATCCGATATATATGATTCATGAATTTTTAGTGCTAGGGAATATAAAAAATAGAAATTTAATTTCAACATAGGTTGAATTTTAAAATTTAGTTTCAAAACTAAAAAAAATAGAAATGAGTTATTAGATAATTTTAAAAATTAAAAAATTAAAAAATAAAATAATTATTAAAATAATGTATATTTTTTTATTAATGAAATTAATAAAAACGTTCGCTGTATTTTTATTTCATTCTCTTTCGGTCTACGTTCTGCCAATGTGGCAATGACATATAGCCAAATGAGGCCGTATAGGGCCGTCATATTAAGTTTAAAGCCCGAAAAGTGTTATATACTCTCTGATTATTGGACCTAAAGCCCAAGTACAAAGTCCAAAAAAAGAAATCATTCAGATACGACTTCCCTCCCTTTTTAACACAACTACCAACTCACGCACACAAATTCAAGCTCTCCAAGGTCTCAACAATATTTCTTCTTCGTTTTGATGCGCTTACACTTCCCCAAAACTCAATCAAAACCCCTCTACAATAATCTCTGTACACCTTCATCTTCTGTTCCTCCAACTCGCTCCTCCACCGATTCGCTCTCTCCAAATCGGTCCGATCCCAAGATCTTCGCCTCCATTGTCCGAAATGTCAATAACTCCTTCGAAGTCAGCAATGTTCGCCGTTGACAACGAGTTCGGCCTTGATCGTCGCTTCTGGAACAAGTTCCGCCGAGACTCTATTTTCGTTACCTACACTCCCTTTGCCGTCTGTTTGGCCTCCGGCAACCTCAGAATTGAATCTTTCCGGCATTACATCTCTCAAGATTTTCATTTCCTTAAAGCCTTCGCACAAGCGTAATGTTTCGTTCTTTTTAAATCTTTTTTCGTTTCATTGTGTTTTGATGCTTCGAAATAACTTATTGTAGATTCTGAAATCTGAGGAATTTTGTTTTGTTTGCGAGTACTATGGATAGAACCGAAGAATATGCTTTTATATTTTTCTTATTGTTCCTTTTTTATTTAGTTATTGGTTATGCTTGGTTCTTAACGAAATGTGTCGAGGAATATAGATTAGAAAGATTATCGGCTGCCTGGTGTTTCTTTTATGCTTTGACGGAAAATAAATTTTAAAAGTATTTGTCTACTCATTTTCTTTGGAATTTTCTTCCGTTGATCTCTTTAGAGGTTACGTAATTAGTATGGGATCGTCATTAGTTATCTTTAGCGATTGGTAAATTACGCTAATTATCTTGGACTTAATCTAAATGCAGATTGCACTTCTTTTGTGTTTTTAGTTGTCTGATTTTTCTTTTTCAGTTCCACATGGGTCCTGTGCAACTGTAAATGCAGCAAAGTGTTATAAAGTATATAAATATTTATTAAAAATTTCTTAAAGAAATTGTTTACACAATTAATGCACCTTTTTCCGGTGCTGTACTACTACTTTGTTATCTGCTGTTTTTTTCTCTCTTTCTGTGTGTGCATGTACATGGGTTTGGGTGCCAACTAAGTGGAAAAGAAAATTTAAAGTCTGAGCTTTACTTTGGTTTCTTACCAGAGGTTTTAAATCAACAGATATATATGGGTGATGCTTTTCTGCTTTGAAGTGAATAATATGATGCTATGAATTAATTGATGATCTTGCCTGGACAGTGTATAGTTCTGTAAAGAATTTATTACTGGTTAAAGTTATATTATTATTTTCCCTTTCTCAGTTTTCCAGCAACTAAATTTCAGGTACCATTATTTGGAAACTTAGTTGATGAACCATAGGTTTTTTTTTTCCATTATTCTGGGATGTTTAGGTATGAACTAGCTGAAGAGTGTGCTGATGATGATGATGCAAAACTTGCAATCTTTAATCTGAGGAGAGTTGTTCTGGAGGAGTTGAGAAGACATGATTCTTTTGTACAGGTAAGATGATGTCTTCATTTTAGAGTCCTCTCTGAATCCACTGCAAGAATAGGCGTTTGCAGCATTATACAGTTAGGTGACATTTGAGAAAATCAACTACCTTGTGATGATATCTAAATTATGAAGTGAGGTAGAAGGAAAAACATGGAGAAAGGACTTTAAGTGCTTCCTTCTATTTTCTATGTACATTCATAGGACTTTAATTCTGGTTTGCATAACATTCCCATGCCATGTTTAGACTCGGGATATGTGGTGTGGTTAATAAAATAGGTTGCTGATTTTTTTGTAAACTTCTATTGAATGGATTGCTTTGACCATGCTGTGTCGTTTGCTATGGGCCTTCATGAGTATTCCAATTTATTCAGTATTTTCAAAATACGTACAGAGACAGCAATCACATAAGTTATTATCATTATGGTTCTAATATACTACTTGTGTAGGAATGGGGTTTGAATGCTGCTAAAGATAGTACTGTCAATTCAGCTACAGTGAAGTACACAGATTTCTTATTAGCAACAGCATCAGGAAAGGTTGAAGGCATAAAAGCTCCTGGTAAACTTGCAACTCCATTTGAAAAAACCAAAGTTGCTGCTTACACTCTTGGTGCTGTGACACCTTGCACGAGGTTGTACGCTTTTATGGGTAAGGAATTTCAGTCATTATTAGACCCCAATGAAGGTAGCCACCCATATAGGAAGTGGATTGAAAATTATGCATCTGAAAGTTTCCAGGTTTGTTATCTTTTTGAACAATGGAGCTTTGCACCTTGTTTTCCGTGATCATGTGTTATACTTTACTGATTAAGGTGTGAGGTTCATACATTAAATAAATTGTCTTCTTTAGTTCAATAGCTCAAGAGTTTTATGTTTGAATTTAGGCATCAGCTCTGCAAACTGAAGAGTTGCTCGATAAATTGAGTGTCTCTTTGACAGGCGAGGAGCTTGACATCATTGAAAAACTTTATCAGCAGGCCATGAAACTTGAAGTAGAACTGTTTTCTGCTCAGCCACTTCTTCAGCCAACTGTTGTTCCTTTGACTAAAGAGCATAACCCTGCAGAAGATCAGCTTATAATATTTTCTGATTTTGATTTGACTTGTACTGTAGTTGATTCATCCGCCATTTTGGCAGAAATTGCAATAGTGATGGCACCTAAATCTGATCAGAATCTACCTGAAAATCGGATGGCTAGCATGTCATCAGCTGACCTCAGAAATACATGGGAAATTCTTTCTACTCAGTACACTGAAGAGTTTGAGCAATGCATAGAAAGCATCATGCCAGCTGAAAAAGGTAGAATGATATTTACGAAATGTTTAATTTGATATATCCAAATAGTTGGGTTAATTCTAATGTGATCAAAACAAAATTGCTTGAGACATTGGTTAAGATCACTTGGTTATTTTCCTCTGATTTGGTTATTTTCTTTCTTTTGAGCAGTGGAGTTTAACTATGAAAATCTAAGTAGGGCACTTGAGCAACTTTCAGATTTTGAGAAAAGGGCAAATGATAGAGTCATAGAATCTAACGTTCTTAAAGGTCTGTATCTTGAGGACATAAAAAGAGCTGGTGAACGCCTCCTTCTTCAAGATGGTTGCACTGGTTTCTTTCAGAATGTTTCCAAGAATGAAAATTTCAATGCAAATGTCCATATTCTTTCATATTGTTGGTGTGGTGATCTCATTAGGTCAGTCTTTTCATCAGGTATGTCCAAATTTTTTCTTTATTTTTGATTTTTTAATGATTTTATACCTTGCACAGATTAGCCCTCAATCTGTCTGAGGAAATTGAGATGCTTGTGTAGGTATATGGCAGCATTGTATAGTATCCGATGCCAATACTTATGTCACAGTTTCTATTTCAGTTACTCACGAAAGTGGAAGCAATTATATTTTGGGGATGCTACCAATGTTGCAAAGATAGAAAAGGGTTTGGTGCTTTAATGGTACCCTATTAAATAAAAGGTACTCATTTTAATCCAAATTATTAAACTAACATATTGTTAGTTCTCTCATTTAATAAAAGATACAACAATGATTCAATTTTAAAATAAAATCTAATTTGTAGAAGGACAATTTTGTCTTTATGAAAGTATTTGTTATTTTATGTATTATATTTTTTTTGTCCATTTTATTAAAAAACAACCCTAACTATTCTAGCAATTATGTCCACCTCCACCATTCTCTTTGTCCTACTCTTGATACCTCCCTCATTTTTCTCTCCAATCATCTTTCACCGTTTGCTACAAAACAATCAAAAAATGCATGTTTTATTGAAACTAAATTTAACCCACCAACAACTCATTTGAAGCATCATCTTTATCAATAATTATCACAACCGTCAGCTTATTCCATCTCTTTATCCATTTTCAACCACCTTGTGTTCGATAAAAGCTACTTTTACATTTGATTTGATCGAATATAAGGTGGTCGAAGAGGATGAATGGGTCAATAAGATTAGAGGGAATACATTAGTGGTAATGGCGGTCAATGACAAAGATGAGTACTTCAAATGGTTGATGATAACTATAATTTTAGTAATAAAAAAAATATTGCTTTGGATTGTTCTGTAGCAAATAGTGAAAGCTGGTTGGTCAACAAAGGAACAAAGTGGTATCAGGGTTAAGATGGTGAAGGTTAATGACAAATGCTAAAGTAGTATAAGATATTTTCGTATTAAAATGGACAAAAAAATGAGAGATTGTATAAAATAATAAATATTTTCATAAAAATAAATTACCCTTATAGAATTTAGGTTGTTTTTCAATTTGGATCATTGTTATACATTTTGTTAAATTGGAGGACTAGTATTATAGTAATTTGATAATATGGATCTAAATGTGTACATTTTGTTTAATAAGCGTATCGCTAAAATATCAAACTGAACAGAAAAGAAAAACTGCCTCAAAAGTTATTATCACTCTTGGCATGCCTCTTGTGATGCAGCTTGAAATCTTGAACTACCAGTGCTACTAATTTTTGTGAATATCACAGTCAACTCAATTTTTATTTACATGTATTGTAGTAAACATGAAAATGTTTCTTAATGATTTGCAATTTTGCATGCAAGTCAATTATGGATTTTCTGCTTAATATACTTCTTTCTGGACTCTGAATTTTTTCGACTTTTTTTAATCTATCTATACTAGTTTTGAGTTATAGCATTAAACTTTAAGACATTTTTTGTTTTCTTTGCTATTTATGATTTCCCACCATATGTTTGAGGCTTATGTCTAATTCCTGTCCTAGCATTAATTTCAATCTTTTTGTTTTTAAATTAACGCAAAATCTTTGCCTATTTAAAACCATGAATTAGTGTATGGTTTACAGTAAATTGTGGATTCTTGATTAGATGTTGGTATTTTCCTTCCATTATTTTGGAACAGGTGATTTACATGAACTGAATGTTCATGCAAATGAGTTAAATTATGATGATACCATCTCCACGGGTGAAATCATTAAGAAACTGGAGTCGCCCATTGAGAAAGTTAAAGCATTTAAAGAAATTTTAAAGAATTGCAGCACCGAAAAAAAGAAGTTGACTGTTTATATTGGAGACTCAGTGGGTGACTTGCTTTGTCTGCTTGAAGCTGATGTAGGAATTGTTATTGGTTCAAGTTCTAGCCTCCGAAAAGTGGCGACACAGTTTGGTGTTTGTTTTGTTCCGTTGTTCCCTGGCTTGGTTAAGAAACAGAAAGAATATGTTGAAGGAAGTTCTTTCAATTGGAAAGGATTAAGTGGCATTCTTTACACGGTCTCTTGTTGGGCTGAAATCCATGCCTTCATTTTGGGTTGCTAGTATTATTTTTTTTTCTCTTTCCTTCTTACATTCATACCATATAATATCTTGAAACACAAATATACAATTGGTGGCTTGCTTTTTTATTAGGGCCACAAATTTGCTGCTCTCTTCTTCCATTCGTTTTATTTCTTGCTAAAGGAGAGGGAATCTCATTCAAAGATTGGTATTTGCAATCTATGTTTGCTCCTTTCATGTTTCTTTTTTTTCCTGTGTGCTGGCTTTAGTATTAACTTTTTGACATCTATGCATCGCAGGTAGTGAGAGGTTAGAGGCAGCAAAGATTTTAAACACCCAGGATTTGCGTCAATGTGTCGATAGAAATATTTCAGAAGTTTTGTATCTGTATTGGCATAGGCTAATATACTCTTCATTTCAGATGACATGACGTATATTTTCAGTCATATCTATGGCCTATTATAATAGCCGATGCAATTTTAATGGTCATCTTTGAATCTTATAGCAATCTCTAGTTCACTACTATTCGTTGCTGTTTTTTATGATTTAATCTGGTTGGATTTGAGTTAGCGCGTACAGTCTAATTAACTAAGTATTCCTGGGCTTGAGGTAAGAAGGAACAAAGCAATTGCTTCTTTGCTTCGAGGATGAACAATTTTATTTATTGCAAATTTACAAAATAAATGGGAGTTGTACCAATATTCAATATAGTTTGAGTTATTCATATTTCTCATTACACACCTTGTAAATTTTTTACATACATATATAACTGTAAAAAATTGTTATATGTTCATGTAAAATTTTTACACAACTGTGTTAAGTAATTCAGTTCTTTTAATTCAAATGAGTTTTCTTACAACTTTATCAAATTTTTATTGTGGAATTCTATTACTTAAACTCATTGTGCTATGGTGTAAAGTTTGTTTCCATTTTAAGTTATTACAACTTTATCACCAAATGACTTAGTGTCGCATTGTTTGTGATATTTCATAACTAGTGATATATAGGCTTTCAAAGATTGTTCATTCAGATCAGCCATTTCATAACTAGTGATATATAGGCTTTCAAAGATTGTTCATTCAGATCTGCCATTTTATAACAGCATCTGTTTGTGTATTTGTTTTAATGAAAACATTAAGATTCATTATTTTATGTTTGAATCATACAAAGTATTGTTTGGTTAAAAAAAGAAAAAAATTTGTAGTTATCAAAATTATTAAAAAAAAAACGTTCAATTTACCACTCTACTTATTTTTCTATTTATTTGATGCTGTTTAGTTTCAAAAACTATAAAATTCATAGAAAATTTTATAATAGTTTTAATAGTTACATAAATGTTTACTCAAAATCTAAATATAGTTTCTTCATCTACATTTCTTTTTGGTGAGGATTTTCTTTCTCTAAATAACCTGATTTTGAATCATAAGTAAAATTACAAAAAGGGGAAATAGTTGGTTTACAAATAAAATTTAATTTCCACGTATATGTAGTTCAAGTTTTTATGCTTTGAAACTGTTAAAAAGGTTCTGTTCTATAGTTATGTTATTTAAGTGAATTTAGTCGATCTGTGGAGGATCTCCATCCAAATATTTAATTAGTTTTAGAAATCCCTTGCCAACAACCCTCTAACAACCTTGTATGTTTTTGGTAGTGCAAAGTCCTTTTATCTTTTTCTACTCTTTTAAAGCGGGCCTCTGAAATTATTCCCTTAAATAGTCAGATCTACAGTAATTTTTATCATTATTAATTAATACAGTTATTTTTTTTTCCAAAATTCTTATTACATAGAGTAAAAGATAAATTTGTTCTATTTAGTCTCGTGATAAAGAAAATATATCATTTAGTTATTTTTGTTTTTAAAAATAATACAAAAAAAAAAGAAAGATATTTAACAACTATAAAATTATTTAATAAAAAAAATTATCAAGATATTTTCAATATTCAATAATACCTTCATTATTATTTTCTTTAAAATATTTATTAATAATACTAAATAACTTTATTAATTTAGAATATAGACAATTGATACTTCTACTTTCATTACATTATTACTTAATAAATCTATTTCTCTCTACATATGTATTTTTATTTGTTTATTATATTTTAGGATAAACTATGGTTATTTTTTATAAATAAAATTATTAATGAATATTTTTATTAATTTAAAAGATTAAATAATATTTTTAATCAAAGAAAAAAAAATTCAAGATATTTATCACGTATATAAGTTATATTTTTATCTTTAAGTTATGTTTTTATTATTTTAAAATATCTATAACTTTTTTTTAGAAATATTATTTAATATGTTTACTTTAATTTTGAAAATCTAAACTTACGTAATTATTTTATCATTGATGGTATTATTTTAAATTAATTTATAATAAAATTTTATTAAAGTTATTTAGTGTAAAAAAATAAGTAATTTTATTTTTCTCATTTCTAGATGAATATTGTGTTTTTTTTATCTTTATTGTATAGAAATTCTGTTTTCCTTTCTATTATTAAATATTTATGATTGAATTTATTTATTTTTTTACTTTTGCTTTTGTAATAAAAATAAGTAAATTAATAATCTAATTCAAAATAATATTTAAAATATCATTTATATCTTAATTGAAAAAGTATCTTTATGTTGGTACGATGTTTTTAAGTAAGGATATAAGATAAATTGTAAAACGAGTCATGTCTCCATCCGGTTAATAACATAGATGGGTAGAGAAAATACATTTATCCTAAAATATAGTAAATAAATAAAAATAGATAGGTAGAGAGAAATAGATTTATGACGTAATAATGTAATGAAAGTAGAAGTATCAATTGGCTATATTCTAAAATTGCTATATCTTATTAATTGAAGAGAGAGAGAGAGAGAGAGAAGAAGAAGAAGAAGAAGAAGAAGAAGCAGCTGTATCTTGAGAAAATCGTGTTTTGACTTTGAATAATATTTGCTATATCACCTAACTAGTTCAGGTAATTCTTACTTCCATTAACTAGTTCAGGTAATTCTTACTTCCATTAACTAGTTTAGGTAATTCTTACTTCCATTAATTTGCATGAACTATTTCAACACTCCAAAATATAATTAAAAAAGAATACTTTTTGCCCACCCAATTGTCTGGAGAACAAAAAAAAAAAAAAAAAAGTAGATATATATATATTATCAAACATGCATTCAAAAGGATATATGAATAAAGTTTTAAAGAGCATTTGATATTGCAAAAAGCACTAGCAGACGACTATACCCACATTCCTCTTATAAGAAAACTTACTTTTGCAAATGCTTAGTTTGTTCCATGTAACAATCATTAACTACTCTTTCACTTTGCAAATTATAATAAGAGGAAGAAATTTTATCTTCAAAATTTTCATATGCTTCTCATCTGCAAGAAAATGAGAGAAGAAAGGATAAAAGTCCAACTTGTCTGATTTCAAACTGGTAATGAGGCAAAGCATTACATGCATACGTTCTAATTAAGCATTAATGAAAATTTGGATCCAATTGATATTTCATTTAGTGGTTTGATTTGTGATATTGTATATTCTTATAGCAATGGCTTCCCAATAGTCCACGTCACACACATATCCTATGAAAAATTTAGTAGAAATAAGACACAGTTAGGTTTCAATCCTTAATGCTTTATCAACAAATAAAGTGATATATATATATATATATATAACATATTGTGTATTTTTATTAATAATAAACGTTGATTCTTTAATTATTTATTACACTTTTTTGTATTTATAAAATTGAAAGTCTAAAATAAATACGTTATTAATGCTATTAAATCTTGTTATTTTTTTTTCTTTTAGTCACTATCTTTATTATTGCCAATTTCCAACAGCCATGTATCATTTTGGTACAACTTGTTTTATCTTCTACTTTTAAGTGCGTATATGAGAGTATCTTTTCCTAAACTTTATTATTATTAATAAAGTTTCGAAAAGTAGTTCAAAATCAAAATTAATTAAAGCTTCCTATAATTAATATCTCTTGTTATTTGTTACCTGCTATAGAAAAAGAGGTTTAAATATGTGGGCTTTAACATAGCCCTGAAAACTCAATAGCTCTTTGCTGTTTTATCTTAATTGATAATCAACTGTTTATTAATAACACTTCGATTTTTTCTTTAAATTCTAGAAACACTGAACAAAATAAAAAAGGAGTTGGTAAATAGATAACCAATGGTAAACTGTCACCTATCTAGTTGTTAAACCTTCCCAAAAGCTTATTAGTTCTTTAGGTAAGCTCCAATTACATGATACAATTTATTTGAAACAATCTCAAACGTTATCGAACTTAATTATTAATCATAGGCTGATATGTTAAACTTTGTATTAAAAATCTCATACATGTGGCATTTAAATGCTCTGCTAGGATTGTATTTCTCTCACTCACTCACTCTCTCTCATTCTCTCATTTTTTATAAGAGTAACCAAATGTAAAGATTTTCAAGAAATTTTAAAAAATAACACCTATAAAACTGATAGTAATAAAAATAATATTTCAATAATATTAAACGAATTTAATTCAAAACGGATCTAAATGAAAATAATTCAATTTAAACAATATTCAAATAAACAACATTCAAAATAAAATGATATATTAAACTTTTTTTTAATAATAAAAATATACATGAAGAAATACAAAAAAAATACTTTTATGATAATTGAAAGAAGATTTCACATTAAGATTATGATTAGATTAAAAATTACCACGTTAATATCAAAAACTTGAGTGTGGAAGAAAATAACACATTGAACGTTAATTTAAAGTCTACCGTTACTATGTAGTGGTTGAAGAATGGTTCTACTTTCCACCTAAAATATTAAAAAAGAAATAGCCAATATTGAAGACATTTTCAATTCTAATCTTAAGCATGCAATACTAGCTACTTGCTCCTCCTATAAATATAGTGGTTTGCCATGCAAGACTTCTCATCCCAATATCGATCCATATACTTCTTAATTAAAGATAGTAATAATAATTGCATAAGTGATGAAAGGTGTTCAATTCCTTGTATGTGTAGCTATTTTTGCTTTGGCAACCTCATTTGCCTCTGCAACCGACCCTGGTCCTCTTCAGGACTTTTGTGTAGCAATCGAGAACTTAGAAAACGGAGGTAATCAAACTAAATTATGTGTTAAAAATCATTGTTTGTCAACTTTCTCGAAAGATTAAGTTAGTATGAGAAGTGTCAACAATATTTTTATATATTTATCATTTTCTTACGAAACGTTAGCTCTATATATTATACATATCAAACACTTGTAATTTAATAATTGAGATTACTAATTTTTGAACACATAACCTTTAATTCTGATATAATATTAGAATTTATTGATTACATATTCTTTTAAAAACTTAAACTATTAAAAGAATTACTAATAATAATTTTATACATTTATCATCTTATATATTTGAATGGTATATATTCTCATATAATCTCTTTGTCACTAAAATAATTAAAGGAACACGTGTGTTATGGATGCAGTATTTGTTAATGGAAAGTTCTGCAAGGATCCAAAGTTGACAGTAGCAGAAGATTTATTCTTTTCAGGGCTAAACATTCCTGGAAATACAGGAAATCCAGTTGGATCAAATGTAACAATAGTGAATGTTGATAAATTTCCAGGGCTGAACACACTTGGTATTTCTTTGGTTAGAATCGATTATGCACCTTATGGCCTAAATCCACCTCACATTCACCCTCGTGCTTCTGAAATCCTAGTTGTTCAAGAGGGTACCCTTTATGTTGGCTTTGTTACTTCCAATCCAAACAATCGTCTATTCACAAAGACCTTAAACAAAGGAGATGTGTTTGTGTTCCCAATTGGACTAATTCATTTTCAATTTAATATTGGACGAACAAATGCAGTTGCTTTTGCTAGTCTAAGTAGCCAAAACCCAGGAGTAATAACAATAGCAAATGCTGTTTTTGGGTCGAAACCTCCCATCAATCCTGATGTGCTGGCTAAGGCCTTCCAAGTTGGTAGAAATGTTATCGACCATCTTCAGATGCAGTTCTTGTCTAAGAATGGTTAAAAGTTTTAACTTTAACAAGTTACAACCATCGATAGTTACCTATTGCTAGTTAAAATAACAAGAATTATTAATCTGTCATGATGTGCTTGCACTGCAGTGTGTGTACCATTTATTTTGTTTTGAAATCAATAAAGTTTACCAGTTTATGAATAATCTCTTTTGGTCTTTTCTCTTGTCCAATATTACTATTTTAATAAAGAGTAGAGTTCATTTTCATATATATCACAAACTTTAAAGCATCCGCACGATAAAACTATATATGAAGTATATATATATATTGTCAAGAGTTCCGAGTTTGAGGTCCACTTTCTCTATAACAAAACATTCAAAGTGTGTTTTGTAATTGTTTTAATTTTTAAACTCAAGTTTTTAAAATGATAATTGTTTAAAAATTAAAATGGTTATCAAATATTTTTTCATTATGTATTTTGTTCCTCTTATCATTTTTCATGTTTTTATTTTATTTTATATATTTTCATATGTATTTAATTTAAAATCAACTTAAAATTAAACTTAAAAAAAAATCAAAATAAAATAAAATAAATATATATGGGTATGTAAGTGTGGAACTTTCGACAAACGTTCATCACGTGCTAGTTTTTAAATCATTTTTAATTTTATTCTCTTTTCTAATTTTTCAAACGTCCATAACTAATAAAATATTATTAAAGTAATTTCTTAAACTTCTTTTTATTCCAAGAAATGATGATAAACTTAAATAATCTCCTGTATTCGCATAAACCAATATAAAAATTACTTTAATAAATATTTTTAATAGCATCTTATTTTATTTCAATATTTAAAACATTGTAAATTAAATTAAATTAAAAATATGATTTAAATTGAGTTAATCTAACTCGCACTTTATGAACAATTAACCATTCATCATTAATTTTGAAAGTTGAAGTCCCGTTTCAAGTTGATTTTAAAATTTAGTTTAATGTAAAAATTAAAAAATTCTTATTTGATAACCATTTTAATTTTTAATTCTTAATTTTTGAATTGTTTTTTCAATTTCAAATTTTCTTCAAGAAATAAAATAAAATTAGTTTAATAATAATTTTTTAGTTTTAATTTTCAAAAGTAGTAATTAAAAATGAGATATTACTTCTTTGTTAATCAATTGTTAATTTTTAATTTTAATTTTAATTTTTTAAGCTATAAAATTTAATTTTAACTTCTTCTTTTTATCAATTTAAGTGAAATTTTGACTCTTTCATCATTTTGTGTAAGCTTAGATATGATTAAGTTACTAATTTTTAGTGTCAAAAAAGGGGAAAAAATTATTCTAAAATTTAATTTCAAAATTTAAAAAATATAAATTAAAAATCAGTTATTTAACGGATCTAATTTTAAAATTTGTAAAATTTTAAATTTTAAATTAAAAATAAAAAATAATTATCACACATATTTTAAGTAAATGCAAATGCCGAAGTGTAAAAAAGTAAAAAATTTAGAATTATTTGGAATTGGAATTGGAATTGTATCGTTAGTAAGTTTAAATTGACGTGTATTTGGAAGGCTATTTTACCTAAACACATGATTCTACTTGTTCTTCAGTACTTTATAATTCAATTAATAACCACTCAAATTAACAAAAAAAAAAAAAAATTCTTGTTTGGGAAAGAAACCTTGAAAAGTAAGAATCAAGGAGTGTGACTGATAACATTATCAGGCTCTGCCTCACTCATTATAAACTGATCATGAGGAGGCTTAGCAGATGGATGATTTTGTTCATCATCGTAAACATAAGCAACTCCACCATGTACTGTTAAATCCATTCCAGCCATCTCATCTTCTCTAGATATTCTCAACAATTTCAACTTATTCTTAACATAAAACAGAGGACCCATTGTTACTGTCACCCACCCAAACACCACCACTATCTGCAATATCTGTGCTGCTAAAAGCTTTCCACCACCTCCCATTAACAACCCAAATGGCCTCTTATCTTCTAAGTAATTTCCTCCATAAACCTCGCTTATATATTCCTTTGTTGCAAAAAGCCCTGTGAATATAAGACCCCAAGCTCCACAACCTCCATGAAGTTGAGCAGCCTCTAAAGGGTCATCATATTTGAACTTTCCTGCTAACTTGTTGAGCCCAATTAACACCCAAGCTGCTATAAACCCACAAACAATAGCTGCCCATGGTTCTACCACAGAGCAACCTGAGGTAATTGCTGCAAAACCTCCTAATAAACCATTACAAACATCAATCACATTCCAATGACCCACCAACAAACGCTTACCAAAAAGGGTAGTGAGAGCTGATGTACTGCCAGATAATGTTGTTGTCACTGCTGTTCTTCCAATTGAACTCCATTGACCATAAAAGTTTCTTGTTTTCTTATTTTCATTATAATAAACCTTTGAGATTGTGAAAAATGAACCTGGGTTGAATCCATACCACCCAAACCAAAGCAAAAATGAACCAAGCACTACCAATGATGCATTATGGCCTCTTAAAGCAACAGATCTTCCACTTCTATCAAACCTCCCAATTCTTGGACCTTCAATCAAAGCTCCCCATAAGCCTGCTACTCCACCCACCATGTGAACCACGCCTGAACCAGCAAAATCAATAGCACCAGACCCGAATAGTAGATTGTCTGTTCGGGTTGGACTTGCCCACCCATTTGTTGACCAAAACCAATGGGAAACTATAGGGTAAGCAAAGCCAGTTAAGAAGGAAGAGTAAATAAGGTAAGCAACAAATTGGGTTCTCTCAGCTATAGAACCAGAGGTGATTCCAGCAGCAGCTATGGCAAAAGACCATTGGTAAAGAAAGTAACTATAGTCTCCTCCTGAAGAAGATGGGTAATCTTTAAGACCAAAGAAATGGCGGCCAATGAAGCCATTAGAGGGTGTTCCAAAGGCAAAGGCAAAGCCAAAGAGGTAGTAAGAGAGACCACCAACAGCAGCATCAAGAACATTACTAAGCATGATGTTCATGGTGTTTTTGGCACGAACAGAACCGGCACAAAGCATGGCGAAGCCAAGCTGCATGGAAAACACAAGGTATGCAGAGAAGAGGAGGAAGGTATTGTCAATGGCATAGGCTGTGTCTGTGAATTTATGGGAGATGGTGTTGAAGCGAGTACAAAGATAATCTGCTATGACTTTGGAGTTGGTGGAATTAATTGTGTTAAAGAGGAAAGCAAGGTCGGAAGCTGAGCAGGTAAGAGAGGTCATGGTGAAAAAGAACTCACAGTCACACAGGAAGAAGCTAACAAGACTAGAATAAAACAGGGGACTTGATTTCTCTCTATGTAGACCAAAAGAAGACAATTTGCAAACTACTTTGACGTGCTTAATTTTGACCAAATGAACACCGAATAATGGCACTAATTTGTCCTCTTTTTGCTTTAAGTCTTAAGGAAATGTAAACTAATGGCGTAATATTTGTATAAATGTAAAATGCATTATGTAATCTTATATTTTATTTATTGTTATTAAAAAACTCATGATAAAATATTGTTTTATTTCATTTAAATATCATCTTATCTCACTTCATTTCATTTAGATTATAATAGCTTAAATTTAAACATATATTATATCATTTTTTCTTATTAAACTTACACTATAAATAATCATGTATCATATTTTTTTTGTATTCTTACTTGTTTCATTTAGATTTATTAAAGACAAATGAAATATTTTAATTAATAACATCTCATTATCATATAATCTCATTAAAAAATTAAGTAAGATATTATGACGTGAGTTTTAAATATTAATAAATTATACTATAAATCTCGTAAATTTTTTATCTTTATTTACGTATTTACATAATATATTGAGATTAAGAAGAAAAAAAAAGGATAAATGTTAGCAGAAGAGAACAGGATCCTGTGGTTCTCAGTATAGTTCAAAAGGTAGTTGAACATCAATTCAAGAAGTGGTTGGTTAATTATGTATATATTTGTAAAAGAAAGGTATAGATAAGAAAAAAAAAGAATACTGAGATAGAAGAAAGGAGTATGGGGTACAGAATAGCCAAAGAAGATCTGAGAACCAAAAGCATTCAAATAGTGAATAATTCGTTAGTGATAAGAAATTCAAGTATAGACAAATGATATGAATATGATTGTGATTAAATTTATGCATGCATGCAATGCGTGTGGGATATCTAGCTGGGGGATCTTATTCCCTGCAATATCCGCATTGTACTCCCAATCGGCCATTAGAATAAAAGTATATATTTTGATAGAGCCAACCTAAAATAATAATTACACTTAATTAATTGTAAGTAATATTATTATTTTATTAATTAATCAAATTACCTTGTAATATTGATCGATAGGTGTAAGTAAATAGATGCATTTCTACGTCAATTAATGCTGCAGACTTCTCAAGCCAATGCCACCACCTTCTGAGTCTTTTGACGTGCCCAACTCACGGTAATGTTGTAAAGTAATTAGATGACACGGGTGAATTTGTTAGGAAATTAAGTAAATTTTCGTGAATTTGTTAGGAAATTAAGTAAATTTTCGATAAGTTAGATTTATAAGAAAATAAAAATAAAAAAATAACACATAAATTTGATAACGGAGTTCAACAATCTTGCTTACGTCTTCGAACCTGCTGCAGATCTTTTTACTGAAATGAGAGAAATTACACAAGGTGTTTACAACACACACAACTCACAACCCAAATACATTCAAGAAAATTACTCTCAATTTTCTCTCACAAAAGCTTTTCTCTCTAAGCTTTGTTTCTCTCAATTAAAATGAACACTTTGGATGATTAATTCATTACAATTACACATCTATTTATAGGAAAATTCACTCCTTGAAATACTCCTTAAATTAATGGTTCCTTGAATTAAGATCTATGTTTTGCTCCTTGTTTTGCTCCTTAAATTAAGGAGCTTTATAACAATCTCCAACAATCTCTCACTTGAAGACTAATTTCAATCTGTCTTCACACCTCGATCAATGCAGCAGCTTTTTTAGTTTTTGTTACTCTAGCAGACCAACTGAAGTTGAGCACAACTTCAGTTTGTCAATAGTCACCACATTTGTTAACATATCAGCTAGATTTTTGGTTACTTGAATTTTCTCCAGTATTAACACATCATCTTCCAATAGAGATCTGATGAAGTGATAACGAAGTCCAATATGTTTGGTTCTATAATGAAATGCTAAATTCTTCACCAAGTGTATTGCACTTTGACTATCACTATGCAGAACATTCTTCTCCTGTTTGAATCCCAACTCAGATAACAAACCTTGAAGCCATATCATCTCTTTACTAGCTTCAGTTACTGCTACATACTCAGCCTCTGTAGTGGATAGAGTGACAATTTTCTGTATTTTTGACATCCAACTAACAGCTATAGTTCCAACAGTAAATATATAACCGGTGGTGCTTCTTCGGTGATCAACTTCACCTCCAAAGTCTGCGTCTACGTACCCTTGTATTTTTAACTCTCCTTTACTAAAGTACAAGCACTTTTCTGTGGTGCCTCGCATATAGTTCAAAATCCACTTGACTGCTTCCCAATGAGTTTTCCCTGGATTTGACATAAATCTGCTAACAACTCCCACTACATGGCCAATGTTTGGTCTCGTACAAACCATTGCGTACATCAAACTTCCAATGGCTGAGGCAGAAGGAACCTTAGCCATGAATTCTCTCTCTTCCTTTGTCTGAGGGGACTGATCCTTGGATAGGCGAAAATGACTGGCCAAGGGTGTGCTAATTGGCTTGGCATCGCCCATGTTGAATCTCTGCAAAACACGATTGATGTACTATGCCTGAGATAACTACAAGGATCCTTTCTTCTTATTTCTTGTGATTTTCATTCCAAGAATCTTCTTTACTGGACTCAAGTCTTTCATGTCAAACTCCTTTGACAATTGCTGCTTCAATCTTTTAATATCATCCATATCTGAACCTGCTACTAACATATCATCAACATAAAGTAGTAAAATGATATAACTAGACCTATATCTATTGAAGTAGCAAAAATGGTCAGCATTGCACTTCTGGAAAACTTTCTTGTGCATAAAGCTGTCAAACTTTCTGTACCATTGTCTTGGGGCTTATTTCAGGGTATACAAACTCTTCTTAAGTTTGCACACCATGTTCTTCTTCCCTCATTCTGAGAAACCTTCTAGTTGGTACATGTATATCTCTTCATCTAAATCTCCATGAAGGAATGCAGTCTTCACATCCAATTGTTCAAGATGAAGATCTTCAATGGCTACAATACTCAATACTGATATGATAGTATTGAGCTTCACAACACGAGCGAAAATGTCAGTGTAGTCAACTCCTTCCTTCTATTGAAACCCTTTGACAACTAGGAGGGCTTTGTATATCTTGGAACCATCATGCTTCTCTTTCACGCGGTACACCTATTTGTTGTGAAGTGTCTTCTTTCCCATAGGTAACTCAGCTAATTCCCATGTCTGGTTGGAGATGAGAGATTTCATTTCTTCTTTCATAGTAAGTTCCCACTTGTTGGAATCTCGAGTCTAACAAGCTTCATCATAGCATTCAGGCTCCCCTCCATCAGTCAACAACATCTAGTTCATGTATCTCCGGTTAGGCACATGAGGTCGAGAAGACCTTCTCAATACAGGAGCTGGAGTAAGAGGTTGTGATGTGTCAGAATGTTGTGTACTACTATGTCCAACAAGTTTCTCTTGTTGAGGACTTGTTACAATTGGTTTTGTTACGGAACTATCCGGGGCATCATCTGCATATGCAAATACTGACTCATTGTGCTCTAAGTCATTGGCGTTTATTTTATGCATGTCCTTATACATCACCCTTTCGTTGAAAATCACATCTCTGCTATGGATAACTTTCTTCTTTTCGTTATCCCAAATGTGGTAGCCAAACTCATCCTCACCATAGCCGATGAATGTGCATTTCTTGGATTTGGGATCAAGCTTATTCCTACCTTGATCATTGATATGCAAAAATGCTACACAGCCGAAAAATTTTAGATGTGATAGTTTCACCTTTTTCCGCTCCATACCTTCTATGGTATTCTATGCTCCAATGGAACAGATGGGCCTCGGTTGATCAAGTAAGTTGCCGTGTTAACTTCTTTTGCCTAGAACTACTTCGGTAGACCTGACTGTATAGGAATTCTTCTGGCTCTTTCTGTCAACGTTCGGTTCATATGCTCAGCTACATTAATGTGTTGAGGCGTGCCTCGCACAGTTCTTTCCATTCTGATCTTGTGCTCATAGTAGAAATTTTTGAAGATGGTATCTTCATATTCACCACCATTATCGGTTCTAAGCTTTTTGATCTTTAAACCCGTCTCATTTTCCACCATAGCTTTCCATCTTTTGAAAGCCTCAAATACTTCAGACTAATGCTTTAGAAAGTAAACCCATACCTTCCGAGAGTGATCATTGATGAAAGTTGTGAAGTAATGTTTCCCACCAATAGATGATACGGTCGTTGGTCCCCAAACATCAGAGTGAATAAGCTCTAGCCTTACCTTCTTTGGGGTTCTGCCACTTGTTTGAAAGCTGACTCTCTTTTGCTTTCCAAGTATGCAATCTTCGCACATTTCCATCTCTACAGACTATAGACTTGGAAGTTTTCCTTTTGAGTGCATAATTTTCATCCTCTTCTCACTCATATGGCCTATTCTCTGGTTCCACAGATTTGGTGTTTCATTGCCTACTGCAATTGTAATTGAACAACGTGCCTCTGTTGTCATGTAAAGAGTGCCACTTTTCTTGCCTCGAGCAACTGTCATTGCACCCTTTGAAATCTTCCAATCATCACCATGGAAGATCGTAGTGTAGCCTTCACTGGCCAACTGCCCTACTGAGATTAAGTTCCTTCTAAGGTCGGGAATATGCCTGACATCCTTTAGCTCCCAAACAGACCCGTTCAACTTAATCTTCACTACACCTTTGCCAATAATAGCACATGGTTGATCATCACCAAGATATACCTTTCCAAGGTTTCCGGGGACATATTTCTAGAATATTTCTTTCTATGAAGTAGCATGGAACGATGCTCCAGAGTCTAACACCCAAGATTCTTCCTTGCTCTCCAAAGAGCATATCAATGCATCATCCCCTCCTGAGGTGGAAGTAACATTTGCCTCTACCTTCACTTGTTTGTCCTTCGGTGCACTCTTGCACTGATTTTTGTAGTGCCCGGTTCTTCCACAATTCCAACACTCGATAGTCTTTGAGCTATGGGAATTATTAGGATTCCTGGATTTGGACCTTCTGTCCTTTGATCTACCACGGTAGGCTGTTATGCCACGTCCATTTCCTTTGGTTGAATTTCTTCCTCTTGACTCCATATGCAAAATTGAAGAAGTTGCCGATTCACCTGACTCTCTACGTTGGATCTCTTCACTGAGAACCAAATCACGAACATTGTCAAATTTTAACTTATTTCTTCTTGATGAGCTACACATAGCCGTGACAGTAGCATTCCAGCTTTCTGGTAGAGAAGACAAAAGTATCAATGCTCGTACTTCTTCATCAAATTCAATTTCCACTGAACTCAACACAAGAACTCAACTGGGTTGTGACTGTGTTGAGTTCATTGAGACGTTGAGCTATCGATGCGCCTTCCGTCATCCGTAAATTGAACAAACGCCTCATCAAGTGCACTTTGTTTGAGGCCGATGGCTTCTCATACATATTGGAGAGAGCTACCATAAGACCCTTTGTGGTCTGACCCTTTGTGGTCTTTTCCTTTGCTATGTTGAAAGCAACATTACGGGATTGCGTCAATCGAATAACTCCAAGGGCTTGTCTGTCTAGAAGATTCCAATCTTCTTCCTTCATAGCCTCTAGCTTCTTCCCTGAGAGAGGTTGATATAGATTTCTTTGATACAGATAATCCTCTATCTGCATTTTCCAAAACCCAAAATCTGTGCCATCAAATTTATCGAGTTTCATCCTTCCTTCATCTACAGCCATTGCTCCCACTCAAATTTGACTTCCTCCGGATCGTTTCTGACTATTTCTGTAAACCACCGTGTATTAGAACACCTCCGTCAACGAACAAATATCTTCAAAAAAAATTCACTATTTACGTAATTCACTATTCATATAAATAGTAACATGTAGAAAATTGACAGAAATCACCACCAATAGCTCTGATACCAGTTGTTGGGAAATTACGCAAATTCCCGATAAGCCAGATTTATGAGAAAGCAAGAATAAAAAAATAACACATGAATTTGATAACAGAGTTTGGCCAATCTTGCTTACGTCTCCGGACTTGCTGTATATCTTTTTACTGAAATGAGAGAAATTACACAAGGTGTTTACAACACTTACAACTCACAACCCAATTACACCCAAGAAAATTACTCTTAATTTTCTCTCATAAAAGCTTTTCTCTCTAAGTTTTTTTCTCTCAATTGGAATGAACACTTTGGATGATTAATTCATTACAATTACACATCTATTTACAGGAAAATTCACTCCTTGAATTACTCCTTAAATTAATGGTTCTTTAAATTTTTCTTTGAATTAAACTTCATGTTTTGCTCCGTGTTTTGCTCCTTGTTTTGTTCCGTGTTTTGCTCCTTGTTTTGTTTCATGTTTTGCTCTATGTTTTGCTCCTTAAATTAAGAAGCTTTATAACAATCTCCAACAAAGCTTTCATCAATAAATAAATATATATATATATATATATATATATATATATGAAAAAGGGAAAGAAGATTAATTAGAGGTGAGTAGGACATTGAAATTGTATGTTTTTGATCAATTGGATTCGAACAGATTTGAAGATTTTCAATCTGAATGTGATCCAATGATATAATCAATTTGAACCAATTTGAATAGATCAGATTTTTTTCGAATAGAATAAATTAGATTGATATTGAAATTTATTTATCAATTATTGTCACATATAAAACACAACACACACAAATTTAAATTTTAAATTAATATTTTTATAACAAATGTTAGTATTTATAATCACAACTAAAAAAATTAAAAGAATAAAAAAATTCTTGTACAATTATTAAATTATCATATATATATATATATATTAAATTAAAATAATAATCTAATATAATTATAGTATACATAATATTTAAATATAACATATTATAAAATAAAATATAAATTTATTTATAATTTAATAGAAATTCGATCCGAATCAAATATAACAGATTATAAAATCTATCGATCTAAATTCGATCTAAATACGAACGAATTGTATAAATTTTTAATCATAATTTGATCTGATTATATTTATCGATCTAAATTCAATAGATCAAATTGAATTTTTTTATTTAAATGGATTGATAAAATTATTTCCTCATGTTTAATATAAATATGAACAAATGAAGCCACATTTTACGAAATTGTCATTGGTAACAGAAGTTCTCTCGTCTATCAACGTAAGTAGGAGTGTCCATGGTCCGGTCCGGTCCGGTTTTTCCTAAAAAAATATAGCCGAATCGAACTGTTTATATTACTCGGATCAGATCGGACCGGACCGTTTGAAACGATTTTAAAAAATAAAAACCAAACCAGACCGTTTGACTTATAAAACCGTTCGGTCCGGTTTGGTTCGATTTTTTTATAATGTAATGAAGAACAATGTAAAATTTTTAATATATTATTAAACCGATCCGGTCCAGTTTTACAGTTTGGTCCGGTCCAATCCGATTTTTGGACACCCTTATACGTAAGTAATAATTTTGTAATATAAAATTAAACGGTGGTTTTGTAAGACGAGAAAGTTAGCGAAAGAAAATTATCTCAAATAAATTCCTTAAATTTTGTAATAATATAATTACATTCAACATATTCTGATTGGACTTCAAATTAAATGAATTGACCGGTGTATAACTTAAAACGCAACATTAAACTAATAGGCAAACAATATGAAATATTTGAAATGTGATTTTTTTTCTAACTAAAAATATTTGAATTGAATATAAAAATATTATTTTTATAGTTATAAATTTTAAAAATATTATAAATAATAATTTTTCATTTTTCTAAATTTCTCTTAACGCCCAATTTGTTGGAATTATTATGCTTTTTTATGGTCAAGATTTATTATGCCTTTAGAATTCTTCATACATTTACCTCACTTCGACAACGCCTATCACCTTATTCATATATTTAGCTTCATTTTTAACCCACTTTAGTTAACACATTTTTATATATATTTAAGCTACATCATTTTAGTTCTTTCTTTATACTCATTCTCTTCAATTTATGTCTATCTTGTCAAATTTTCTCACTCCTCTTTATATTTCTCTCATTACATACAAAACAGTATTGTATATTTATATACAACCAAGTAAAACGGAATTTCATAATATACATACAGCATTGTTGCATGCAAAAGTGTGAGATCAAAAGTGAAACCACCTAAAAGATGTCAAAAATGAACTACGGCCATAATAAAATGGAGATCACAGCAATTCCTCCAATCTCGCGCTTCTGTTCTTAAATATTAGTCAGAATTGAAAAAACAGAAGGAAAAAAAATGTTAGAGGACGCTCAACGAAATATAAGATACATGACATATTGTTGATTTATCTGGACTTAACTCTACCCTTGAAAACGTGCTTTTCAAGGGTGAGGACTGCACAGGCTTATAAACCAACTCTTATGCTGGTCCTTGGTCGATGTGAGACTCTTCAACACTCCCCCTCACATCGACTGTGTCGACGGACGGTGGTGGTCTTATGGTTGCCACGGGTGTAAGTGTAGGGTAGTTCTCCTCCACCGTCAAGGGTCCTGTTCTGATACCATGTTGATTTACCTGGACCTAACTCTATCCCTGAAAACGTGATTTTCAAGAGTGAGGACTGCCCAGGCTTATAAACCAACTCTTATGCTGGTCCTTGGTCGATGTGAGACTCCTCAACACATACTAGCAAATTCACCTTGTTCGTGTGTATACTTGAAGAAAAGAACAAGAATGAGGAGAGAGAGAGATGAACCAAGACACTATAATTATAAGAAAATAATAGAAATATGGTAATGGAGTCAACTCAATTAAAAACATTTTTATTTAATATTAATTTTTTTTAAAATTTAGTTTGTTAATAAATATGATTTGGATGGTCCTTCTCAACTTACAGTGATGATGTAAATATTCAAACAGTTTTCTTTTGGGATAATGAAGGGACATGTTCAGTGTTAATTTATTTCTAACCTTTTATGTCTGGTTCAAGTCTCTGTCGACCTAATGTTGTTTCCTTTTAAAATTCCAAATCATACAATAAAACTGGACTTTATTGATGACTTCATAAATTTCTCTAAGACCTCTTACTTTGAGGACCTATCGTGGTTTTTAAGAAGCTGGTCGTGTTCTTGTTATTATTTAAATGTATATAAAAGGTTTGGCCTTATGCTCTTAACTATTCAGCCACATGCATGCATAACTAATACAAAAGAAAAATGAGCCACAATAACTATTAATAAATTTATCTAGTACTAGGTAGTAGTTCAAAAACATTGTTGTTGACACACTTAGAAAACTTTTTCAACAAAACCAAAGTTGCAAATATAGGCGAAAACAATAAATTAGAAAAGCTTACCAGCTCTCCAGCAAAATTCAACGTAGTCAGATTGTTACAGCATTTATGTCTTTGTCCTTCATACACAGTTAAGCTGAAAATTATGCAGTTGTAAACGGTGAAAGAGTGCAGATAAGTTTCACAACTCCAAGTTAAATCAAGTTTCCATACACACACAATTATTTAATACAATAGTAATGGCATTAAGAAAGTGACTAGGAACAGTTAAAACCCTACTTAATGTTTTGTGACTCAACAGAGTTGACAGCTTCACCACTGTCATTTTTATCTTAGTCCAATAATGTTAATTTTATATGAAAGCAATGAACACATTGATCACATCACTATGTATCCCAAATAACCTAGCTGGTCCTCTTCAATGATGTCAATTTTGACTTGTTCTCCCATAAGAGTACAAGATCCCAATGACCGTTTTCCTCCTGCACAAGAGCTCCAATGAGAGTGTGTGTGTGCTTGTAATTTCATCTATACTTTAAAAGATCTGCCGTAATGACATTTATACCCTCAGAAGTTTTACGAAGTTGAGAAATAAGACCTGTTGTAGTTCATGTCCATGTCTGTTTCCACGTCACATTGGCCATTCATGAGGTGTAACTGCATATTTTCTATAATGAATCATCTGAATGACACCATGCAGAACTCAAAAATTACGAGTGATATATATATATATATATAGTATATACAATTCATTTATGCACGAAAACCGCATCCCAGCTGAAGTTTGTTCACACAATAATAAAAACATAACCAGGAATTGCTAGGTGGATTACAGAATATCTTGTATTAAAATATTTAATCTCATTCTTGCCTTGCGTAGCTTTACAGGTTTTTCATTGTAGGTTAATGTGCCATCTCATAGGCTCATATATACTTCTCAGAAGGAAAAATAAAGTTAGCAGCACTAGCTAAACACAACTAATAATATGCTATGGTAGTTGATGATACTACATGGTATTCATGTCCATTATCATAGGATTGGACAATTCTTATTTTACATCATCCTTGTTTAAAAACCATAGGAAGTTTATGAATACAAGAGAGAAAAAAGTAAACAACGGTTGCAACAAATCTCATTTTTCCTTTGATTTAAGTTGCCTTCCAAGTAAGATAAGTCCAACAGTAGTACAAGCGGACAGAGTTGTTGATGCATAAAAGAGTGCAAGAAGAGCTCCCCTCAAAGACTGCAATGAATTGAAAATATTCAATATTTAGTGAGCCAAATGAGGTTATATTTCAGAACAAAAACCTTGGTGGATAATAATCTTTGATCACCTTGGCAAGCAGCAAAGCATTGTCATTCGCGTACTGCAATGAACTCTCTGGAATGCTTTGGATCCCCTGAGCTACTTCCCATGAAAGAATCCTAGATTGAAAATATACACATTTAGAGGAACATAAGTAAAACCAACAAGACATGATTATGACACAAAAAGTTACCCAAAAACAAAACTGATGAGAGCACCAATATTGGCTTTATCTGGTGTTACTTCAACCTGAAGTTCTCCAAACTGCGTTGGCAATAAACTTATCAAGTTAATAATAAATATTATACTTTTTTTTTTTGGCTGGAATATCCAACCCTGGATTAATACCTTAAACATCCTGCTTTCTGTCTTAGGTTGATCATCAGGCGCTCCTGTTGAACTAACAGATAGAAGTCTTCCAGTTTCAATCATTGCTTTTGCAATCTACAACAGTTGTATCCAACAATACATCATTTTAGGAAATAGTTAAAAGATCGAGGAGAATTGACAGATCAAATGCAAGAATAGAACTACTTGTTAGCCATTTAAATTAGACATTGCCTTACCCAATAAGAAAAAAAATGGAACAATCATGATCATAAGAATATATTTAACATCTAAGTAATGTAACATAACATACCTTTTGTAGCTCCCCTTGGCCATATTGCCCCATGGATTGGAACCTTCTTCCAGCAGCAACCAAACGCTTGCCAAGTGCTAAACCAGGAACCATATGCATATTAACTTTAACAAGCTCTAAAATTCATAAAAACCAAACAGTATTGGTATATTGCACAAACAACTTTTCTTACCTAATTTCCCCTTCTCTGTTAAAAACCCTTCCAACTCTGGGAGCCTGCTGACTAGGGTATATGAAGTTGAAGTCTCGGCTCGTTCCCATGCCCTAGAAAGATTTAATAATGTTTCTCCGACCTCTTGACCGCACTGAAATAGAATATTTACCAATCACAAATTAAGTCATTAAGCAACTGTTTAATCTGTTAGGAAAAATTACCGGGTCGAAGCTAAAACACAATTAAAGTGAAATTAAGACTAATGAAAATAAAATGGACACAAATATTTTACGTGGAAAAACCCTGGAACAAATTGGGGTAAAAAACCACGGACAAGTGTAAGAGGATTTCACTATTGTAAAATAGGGATTACAACACCTTCTCTCTAGTTACAATGAGATAACAATTATAATCTCTATTGTAATAGGAGAAATAACTCTTTCACAAAATAGGAAGAATATTACTTACAAAGAAGGAACAAAATTTTCCTTTCTAAGTAGTAACTCACAAAGACTTTTATTATCTTTCTTATGTATGTTCTCTAATTCATTTGCTCTTATATTTTGCACAAATGAAACAAGCTATTTATAGGGAACATCTTTGAAGAACTTGTGGTAGCCAAGACTCCATGTTCATCTCCACTTTGAATGGACAAGAAATTATTGCTCTATATTAAATGAACAAGAAACTAGTGCTCCACATTGAATGCACAAGAAATTAGTGCTCTAATAACATCCTTAATTAAATTTCTTCCATGTTTCCTACTTCATCCATTAGCAAAATATAACATTAAACCAAGTGGCTTTACCACTAAACAAGACCATAAATTATCACATTCTCTCACTTAAAGTCACTTACGTAATCCTTCCATCCTTCCTCACTTGCCAAATCCATGCTTACTTATGTTTCCGCTAGACCACATGAGGATCTACACCATTTAAACTTGTCAGTGTTGATTAGCTTGATCATAACATCTGCTAGTTTCTCGTCGGTGTGAATCTTCTGCATATCCACACTACCTTTTTCCACTACTTCTCGAACAAAGTGATACTGAACCCTTATATGCTTTGTCCGTGAATGAAAAGACGGATTCCTTGCAATGTGCAAAGCACTCTGACTGTCCCAAAACAGAACAATCTTCTTCTACTTATACCCGAGCTCTTCCAATAACCTATGTATCCAGACTGCTTCCTTGCAAGCTTGTGTAGCTGCCATGTATTCTACTTCCGCTGTAGATAGAGCTACAACTGATTGCAATTTAGATACTCAGCTTATAGCTCCTCCTGTAAGTGTAAACACATAACCTGTAGTAGACTTGTTTTTATTGAGATCCCCTGCAAAATCTGAATCAACATAACCTCTGACAAAAAGATTTGATCCTCTGTAACATAATGCAACATTTGAGATTCCTCTGATGTATCTTAGAACCCTCTTCTCAGTATTCCAATGCTCTCCTCCAAGATTTGACATAAACCGACTAACTACTCCCACTGCTTATGCAATATCTGGTCTTGTACATATCATGGCAAACATTAAACTTCTTACTACTGATGCATACGGTACTCGAGACATCTCTCTCCTCCCTACTTCATTGCTAGGACACATACTTGAAGATAATTTGAAATTAATAGGAAGTGGGCTAGAAATTGGCTTACTATCTTGCATGTTGAAGCATCGCAAGATCTTGTTGAAATAATCCTTCTGAGAAAGCCAAATCTTCATGTTATTTCTGTCTCTGTGAATCTACATCCTTAGAATCTTATTTGCTGGTCCTAAGTCCTTCATATTAAACTCCCTAGCCAACTGTGCCTTTAATTCTTGGATTTGATCTCTATTGGGGCCTATTACCAACATGTAATCCACATACAACAACAAGATAATAAAACTATTATCACCATCAAACCTTTTGAAGTATGTACAATGGTCTGAACTGAGTCTGTTGTATCCAAGGCTAATAATGAAGGAATCAAATCTCTTGTACCAACACCTCGGTACCTGTTTGAGATCGTATAGAGATTTGTTCAACCTACAAACCAAGTTCTCCTTTCCTGTTTTAGTAAAACCTTCTAGTTGGAGCATATAGATTTCTTCTTCAAGTTCTCCATGAAGAAATGTAGTTTTTACATCCAATTGCTCCAGATGTAAGTCAAACGTAGCACACATAGCTAGGACTATTCTGATTGTTGTAAGCCAAACTACCGGGGAAAATATCTCGTTGAAATCAATACCTTCTTTCTGAGCGAATCCTTTTACCACCAATCTTGCACGAAACCGTTCCACTTGATCATTGCTATCCCGTTTGATCTTGTAAACCCATTTGTTACCTATGGCTTTTCTCTGTGGCAATGGTACCAGTTCCCAAGTCTTGTTCTTGTGTAGAGCTTCAATTTCTTCCTGCATTGTTGTCATCCATAAAGACACATCTGAGCTACTTGTAGCTTCTTTGAAAGTTGAGGACTTTCCGTTCTCCGTTAAAAGACAGTATGCAACATTGCTCTCCATAACATACTCTGAATGCCAAGATGGTGGCCTTCTCTCACGAGTTAACCGGCGAACTTCTGAAGACTCGGACTCAACTGGTTCTTATACCTCGTGCTCTGGTGTTGCTTCAGTAGAAATTGGAGTTTCTTGTACCAGATTATTTTTCACCTGTATTATTGTAGTCTCTGAAACCTCTTTCGATGTGCTATCGTGTCTGTCTGTTTGTAGTAGTTGACCTTCTACAAAGATCACATCTCTGCTGTCAATAACCTTGCGGATAATGGGATCTCACAAGCGATACCCCTTCACTCCTTCAGCATACCCCAAGAATATACACCTCCTAGATTTCAGATTCAACTTTGTTCTTTCTTGGACATTGTACATCACATAAGCAGGACATCCAAAAGAATGTAAAGTAGAGTAATCTACTGGCTTACCAATCCACATCTCCATCGGTGTCTTTAAATCAATTGTTGTTGATGGCGACCGATTTATCACATAACAAGCGATTTTGGTTGCTTCGCCCAAAAAGAGTTGGATTGACTTACAATCCTCAACATAGCTCTCATCCTTTCTGTAAGAGTTCTATTCATCCGCTCTGTCACTCCATTTTGTTGAGGCGTGTATGTGACTGTGAACTATCGTTTAATACCTTCCTGCTTGCAAAAAGCAAGAAACTCGCTGTTTGTGTACTCTCTTCCATTATCTGTCCTCAAGCACTTGATCTTTTTCCCATATTCAAGTTCCACCCGCACTTTGAAGTCTTTGAATACCGAAAATACATCTAACTTCTTCTTGATTGGATACACCCAACATCTCCTGGAATAATCATCAATAAAAGACACAAAATACTTTCCTCCTCCTAGGGATATTTCTAGTGACTCCCATACATCATAATGAATCAAGTCTAGAATACATTTACTCTTGGCATCAGATCTATTAAACTTCAATCTATCCTGCTTACTTGTAACACAATGCTCACAGAAAGGTAGATTTACCGATTTGAGCCCTGGAAGTAGCTTTTTGTCAAAGAGAATCTTCAAACCTCATTCTGACATTTGACCTAGTTTGAGATGCCACATCTTCGTCGACTTTTCTCCCTTGTTGATTGACGCGACACACACATCAGCTTCCTCTAGTGTTTCTCCTTTTAGTATGAATAGATTCATCTCGATCTTTTCTACCTTCATAACCACAAGTGCGCCTTTGACAATTTTCATGAGCCCATTTTCAATATGGGTCTTGCATCCAAGACTATCCATTTGACCCAAAGATAATAGATTATTCCTCGGGCCTTTCACGTGTCGTACCTCCTAAATAGTACGAATTGTACCATCAAACATCTTTATCTTGATAGTACCAATGCCAGCGATCTCCAAAGCATGATCATCGCCCATGTGTACAGAACCTCCTAAGATTGGTTCATATTTGTGAAACCATTCTCTCCGAGATGTCATGTGTCATGTTGCTCTTGAGTCTAATAACCAGATATTAACGAACTGCTTTCTGCCTCCAACTGTCGTTGTTGCCTCGCTGTATAGAACTTCACCATCATTTGAGGCATTTGCCACATTCCCTTGAGCATTTGATGACTCAGGAACTCCATTCTTCTTTTTGAACCAACAATCCTTCTTGGCATGTCCTTTCTTGCCACAGTTGTAGCATTTGAAATTCTTCTTATTTCTTGATTTTGATCTACCATGATTTCAACTCCTACTGGAGCCACGTTCCGTTGATCTTCCTCTCGTCATCGTCAAAGCTTCCGCTTGCTGCGAACTTGCCTATCTGTCTTCCTTGTTTTTACACCTGGTTTCTTCTTCTAAAACCGCGACAGTAATTTCGTCAAAGACTAGATAGTCCGTGAGGATGTTGTACGTTAAGATGATAATGAGTTGATCATACGAGTCAGGTAGGCTTTGTAATAGAAGCTCCACACGTTCAGATGTCTCTATTGTGTAACCCATTTATGTAAGTTGCGAAAATAGAGTATTCAAAATATTGATGTGGTCGGTCACCGATGTGGATTCCGTCATTCGAAGAGTGTACAATCTTCTCTTTAAGAAGATCTTATTGTGTAGTGACTTGGTCTCGTACAGTCTTATTAGAGTATCTCAAATCTCCTTTGCAGTCTTCTTTTCTGCCACACTAGATAACACTCCATCGGCTAGTGCTAAATGTAGATCGACAATTGCATTGTCGTCCATCTCGTTCCATTTGCAGTCATCAGTGATCTCTGTGGGCCTTTCTCCAATTGCTGCTAAACAATTGTCTTTTCTTAAAATTGTCTTAATTTTCATTTTCCACAACAAGAAATTACTCCTGTTGAACTTCTCAACATCAAACTTTGTCGTAGTCAACATCTCGTTCACAACGATCTACTTCACACCCCTCAACCAATTGCTCTGATACCACTGTTAGGAAAAATTACTGGATCGAAGCTAAAACACAATTAAAGTGAAATTGAGACTAATGAAAATAAAATGGACATAAATATTTTACGTAGAAAAACACTCGAACAAATTGGGGTAAAAAATCACGGGTAAGTGTAGGAGGATTTCACTATTATAAAATAGAGATTACAACATCTTCTCTCTAGTTACAATGAGATAACAAATATAATCTCTATTGTAATAGGAGAAATAACTCTATCATAAAATAAGGAAAATATTACTTACAAAGAAGGAACAAAATTTTCTTTTCTATGTAATAACTCACAAGATAACTCTCACAAAGACTTTTACTATCTTTCTTATGTATGCTCTCTAATTCATTTACTCTTATATTTTGCACATATGAAACAAGCTATTTATAAGCAACATCTTTGAAGAACTTGTAGTAGCCAAGACTACATGTTCATCTCCACATTGAATGAACAAGAAATTAGTGCTTCACATTGAATGAACAAGAAATTAGTGCTCCACATTGAATGAACAAGAAATTAGTGCTCCACATTGAATGAACAAGAAATTAGTGCTCCATATTGAATGAACAAGAAATTAGTGTTTCTTATTAAATGTATAAGAAATTAGTGTTCCTTATTGAATGCACAAGAAATTAGTGCTTCACATTGAATGAACAATAAATTAGTGTTTCTTATTAAATGTACAAGAAATTAGTGCTTCTTATTGAATACACAAGAAATTAGTACTCCACGTTGAATGAACAAAAAATTAGTCTACATCAACGACAAGAAATTAGTGATCCACATCAACGCATTAAATTAGTCCCAATAACATTCTTAATTAAATATCTTTCATATTTCTTACTTATCAAAATATAATATTAAATCAAGTAAGTGATTTTAGAGAATAACATCAATTGTGACATAATCAATGACTAGTTCTAACACTGATATGCCTAACTATTCAAAAATAATAGGGGAGACATAAGACAACTAACCTCATCCAGTATCGGTCCATTTGAAAGATCAAAAGCGGCATCATTGAGCTTAAGTACGTTGCCCAAAACAAGAATTATCAAAAATAATATTCTCGATTCGAAAATCACAAATACACTCACTATAAAGCTGATAATTTAAGCTTATAAGAACTGGTTTTTTCTTCAAGAAATTCACTGATCTTTTTAACTTACATCCAGACGAAGATCCCGCGGAAGCTGTGCAAAGTAATCTTGAGAAAGATCAAAACTTTCCTGCATAAACACATACATTGACGAATTTAGACAACGCGTGGCAAACCCACCTCAAATTTTCATTAGAAAAATTGAGAATTGAAAAAGGAATCGAGGGTCAGTAATTACGGCGAGTCGTCGAAGGAGGGACTGAGAGTCGGGTTCTAAGGACTTGGAAGAATCTGATTCTGTGAGAGCAAATGAGACTCTGGGAAATATATGTGACAATGACTTCTGGATTATGGGAATTCCAAGAGAAGTCTGAAAAGGGATATGGCGGGTATTTCGGAGAAAATTAAGGGTGGGAGAAGAAGAGAGATGACATGGAATTGGAAGTTGAAGGAACAGATGACAAGAAGAAGCCATTTTTTACCACTTGCAGAGGCATGAAACGTTGCCACTTTGCCAACCACTTAATTTCACTAGTTTTTCGTTACTATTTTCTTTTTCTGTGATTTTTTTAATTTGGTTATGAAAAATATGATTGCCGTGATCGTGAACAAATTTTAATTTTTTTCAACTGAGATAAGAGGGAATTTGTAGATAAATATTTTATTTTATGATTTAATATTTTAAAATTTTTAAAAATAAAAAATATTATTCTAAATTATATCCACTCATATAATATATGTAGTTTATTTATCCTCCTTTTCAAATGCTTGCTTCGCTTGCTGCAATATTTTTTGCCAGCATTTTTTTCAGCTGCAGTTTTTATTTCCTGAATAAACCAATTTTTTTAGTCAAACCGTTATTCGTTTGATCCGAATTGAAACAATGAGGCTTAGAAAGGAGGATGATGAGTTGTAGGAACCAAATCAAGGGACGAACTTTGTTATTTGCCTAAACCAATCATTATACTAGTAGTAAACATGTTGAGTGTATAATTTTTAAGGTGGAGTGTATTTTTAATTCAGTTACTTTTAAGTTTGGCGTTAAATGATCTTTTTTATTATAAAATTTGTTAATTATTTTTTGATTATATAAAAAGGTTTACAAAATAACAAATTTTATTACTTAATAATTAATTTAATAATTTATAAAATTAAATATTTTTATAATTTATTATAAGAATATTTTATTCATTTAAATTCATTATCTCCCATTATTCTAACTACTTTTCCTTTACTCTCACACCCTTCAAAAAAATATCTCTCTCTATCTATACGGTTAGTTTTCTTTTTAATTTAAATTTTCAGATTGTACTCTTTAAAATATGTATACATTTAAATTTATATTATTTTAATATAAAATATCTTAATTTATTATTAATCTATACCATTAATATATTTTAAAATAATTAAATAACACATATTTAACTTAAATAAATTAAGTTACTAGTATTTTATGTAAGTAAATAGACTATCTTGAAACTTGTTCCTATTTTTTATGTTATCAAACATTCGGTGATAAAATATATTATATTATATAAAATAAAATAAAAATATACTATAACAACAAAGAAGAAGCAACTCGACAAATAACACAAGCATGAATTGTAAAGAAATGTTTTTTTTATTGGATTTTGGTATATGTAACTAGTATTTGTCAGAAATTGATTCAACTTATTTTGATCATTATTGACTTTAATTAGGAATTGATTCAGAGAGTTTTGTGACATATTGACATATTGTTATATTAATCTTATTTCACCGTAAATGCGAAAGTATTCACAAGTTATATTAATCACCACATTGGAAACAACCAATTAGGAAATTTTAGCAAGTAACTAACTCTTTTAAAGCCAAACGAGAAATTAATCATCGATTGGATGGATATAAACATTAATATATAACAAGTTACCATTAAAAGTCTTCGTGATAATTTGTATAGTTGAACTAGAAAGTCATTAGCATCTTTCTTGAAAAAAAAGTTAGGTGTTATTTCAACCCATATCAACCAACAACAATTGATATACTGTATGTTTCACTTTGTAGAGTAGAGTTTCATTTGCATACAAGATTACAAGAACTAAAACACACAAGTACAAGAAATACAGAGAATAATACTTTGAATTAGAACATAATAAAGTAAAATTATGTGAGAATAAAAAGTTATCATACCAGTGCTTTATCCTGTATGCTCTTTCCAAAGTCTCCTCCTTAGCTCGTTTTAAAACTTCTCCCATATGTTCTACAGCATCTTCCTCAATTTGTGACATGCACCTGGAAAATATTATCTTCCAGGAGTCAACACATCAAATAAATATTTCCAAAATGATAAGAATAATAAATTAACAACATCAAGAGAAAATTCAATTTCAATCATACCACACCCTACCACACGAAATCTGTTTAATAATCACTATTTTGACATACAACTCATGAACTATCAATAAAGAAGAATTTGTTTCTAACTGTTATGTACTGACATACCTTGTTTTTCCCTCGGATTGGAGCCACCTTGCAAACCTGTAAAACACATATCGAGGATTCCAATATTCTATAGATAATTAAAAACAGAATAGTAAGAAATTACAACGAAACAGTGAACCAGCGACCAACGAATCAACGACCAATGAACCATCGAACATCGACCCATCAAACAGCGACCACCGACTAGCGAACCAAAAAACCATCGAACTAGCGAACCAACAAACCATCGAATAGAGACCCATCAAACAACGAACCATCGAATAGAGACCCATCAAACAACGAACAATCGAATAGTGACCCATCAAACAACGAATCATCGAACATCGACCCATCGAACTAGCGACCAACGAACCATCGAACAGTGACCACCGACTAGCGACCATCGAACCAACGAACTAGAAAGTTGGGAAGAGGAAGAATAGATGAGAACACAACGCGATATGGGAAGGGGAAGAAGAGACGAGAAGACGACGCGAGATGGGAAGAGGAAGAAGATCAAGAGGGAGAGAAAAAATTCTAGAAAAATGAATATATAGAGCAAATTAATAAAGAAGCTGGTCTGGGAGATAGATATATATAAAAAATAAAGCTTAGAGAAAAAGAAAAAAAAAAGAAAGGGCCAAGAGAAGGAAAAAAAGAGAGATAGGCATAAGAAAAAAAAAGATAAAAAAATGATATAACTTATGACCACAGTTATTAATACAAACCGAGTTCATAGACATATCTTATAGCCTCGATTTTTAGTAGACCGTGACCAAAATCCTATGACCTCGGTTTTTAAAAAAACCGAGGCTATAGGTCTGAGACCATATGTATGTATTATAATAATGTAAGACTTATGTAACTAAATTTATTTTTTACCAAATCACCTCACATGATTTTTGTATAATTATAAATATAATAATTTTTTTATCATTATAAATATATTAAAAAAAGAAGGTGAATTTGGATAAAAAAACACGAAAATAAACAAACATCAAGAAATTGCCACCCTACAAAAGTATTAGCCGAGGAAAGCTAGAATATGAAAACAAAATACATGAAAAGCACCACACTTCTCATAGACGAGTTTTCATACAACTTACACATGGATACTCCATTTTATATATTATTTTCTCATTTTTATATTTATATTTATATTTTTTAAAAAATATATGTTATTTATGTTATAAAAAAATAACAAATAATATATTTTTTTAAGCCAAAAAAATATTAATATATGATTTTTTTTAGATAAATTATATATACAAAGATGAGTCATGTTATATAAAAACATTAAAGTAATTTTAAAATGATAATAAAATTTAATATATTTACAAATTTAAAATATTAATAGTTAATTATAATCAAAACAAGATGATATTATTATTAGAGTTATTTTTGATAAAGTTAGAATAAAGTTTTTAATTTTAAAAATAATTAAAAATTAAATTATTTAATTTTTATTGTTATAAAAATCAATTCACTTACAAATATATAATTTGTGTACATTCTTGTTATGTTATATTATGTATGATACTCTGAATTAGCGATAAGAATCTAAATATATGCCATTCTCCTGACATATTCCCTTATGCAACGTTATCCCTTCATTTATATACTTTTGAACAAAAGAAAAACTTTATCGGTCTAATTAATGAAGCGATATTTGGCGTTGTTATAGCATTTATTTCTCTGACCAGTCTACTAGAAAACAACGATTACTTAGAGCCGTTGAGCACGAATCATTTGGCTACAAACCCAAAGCGTCCAATGAACTGACATCATCTTTGTCACAGCTCAATTATATTCATTTATGTGAAAGCAAGTTATGATATAATTTTTATAAATAATTAGATCGTTTTTTTTTCTGTATTTTTATAGAAAAAATTATTATATTAATTATAAATTTTATTAACTTAAATTATTACTCAATAACAACAATTAATAATTTCTCAATATAAACAAGCCTTTACTTTGCTTGAAATAGAAGGAAGCTTTTAGCTTGAAATCTTTTAACTTTAATTGCGGGTTTCACGTGCCCAAATTAAAAAAAAAATAAAAAAAAATCAATAACTAAAAATTTAAAATAAAATATTAGTATCATATATTTTTTAAGAATTTTACGAAGAAAAAAATAATTAAATTTTTTAAATATAAAAATATTATTATGATTCTTAGAAACCCAGGCCTAACTCTTAACCTAAAAGCTAATTTAGCTGTAGTTGATCAGACTTATAAGGAAAGATTGTTGCTTCTTTCCTAACGCGACTTAACATCCTCCACATCTGGCCAGAAATCGATTACGACACTGCTGGATTCTGAGGATAGATTTATGAGAAATTTCTGATACCATCTTAAACCTGCGCTAACTCTTAACCCAAAACATGGTAGCTAGATTGATTGACCACTTATAAGGAAGCGTTGTTCTTTCTTCTTACCAACGTGACTTAACATCCCCTCCACATCTGGCCAGAAGATTACAACGGTCAATTTACTGACGCAGGCCACGAAAGACGAGAGCTAAGCTCACGATACTCATCTAAACCTGCGCTAACTTTTAACCCAAAAACTACCATGAGTTATGATCGCGATTATAACATAAGGGCGTTGTTGATTCTTTCTTATAACGCGACTCAACAATGATATTAACAAAAAATTATTTTAATAATAAGATTAATTATAACGTGATAAATTATAATTTATACGTGATTAGCTTCCTAAAAATACATAAACATTTAACAACACTTCAGATTTCAGAACTGGTAGGATGAAAATCGATCTAGAATTTGTATAAACATAACAGATTAATTATATAGCAAGAAACTGACGTAAAATGAGAGAATTATAATTAATAGTACAGAAAATTAATTATAAGCATTGAATGATGAAGAATCAAACTGATAGAATTTATCAACAGCAACTGAGACATCCCAAGTACAACAAAGTCCTTTAGGGAGGATAACTAAGTCTCCTGCACCAAATTCTACAAATTCATCAGTTGAGCCTTTTGGGTAAACTTTAACCTTTCCTTTCACCAAATAACATGTCTCTGTTGCATCAAATTTGAGCGTATACTTCCCTGGTGGACAACCCCATCTTCAACACAATCAAGCTAATAATTAATTAGGATCATCTTAACAAAAATTAATTAAAGAAGAAGACTTGTATTAATAAGTAAATGATATATATACATATAGTTGGGAGAAATTAAAAAGATGACTTACTTAGGCCATGAGTTAATACCCAATTCAGATAAGCGTGAATCAGATAAGTTGCTTTCAATTACGATACTTAATTTGGGAGATAAATCAGAATTGGATGTTGTAGCCATGAAAGCAACCGAAAAGATCAGTCGAAGAAGAAACAGAGATCGATATTAGAGAGAAAGAAAGAGATAGAGGCGCAGAAAAAAGAGAAACTAGTGTTGAATAGTTGGCGTATTCTACTGTATATAATGAAGCTTGATTAGTTAGGGACGGATTAGGAAGAATCTTTATATGAAAATTAGGCAAATTTAGAGTTCATCTAAAAAGCTCTTAAATATTATTTTATGTTAAAAGAGAAACTAGTGTTGAATAGGTTACCTTTTTGAATTGAATAGGGAATAAGTGTATGAAAAAGGTATAATTATTTTAGGGAAAATATTATAAAAAATAAAATCTATAATAATATTTAACAAAATTTAATTAAATATATTTTAATATTAAGTATATTTTTTAATAATAAAAATATAAAAATAATGTTTTTATAATTATAATAGTGTTTTGTTTTTTTTTTCTTTATATTATTGACTCTTATGATTATTAATTTGTGATTGGGATTGGGAATTTGGGATGTCTTTTTGTCGTCTATTGGTCAAAGTGTTGATTTAAATATGCATGGCAGATTTTGACCGGCTCCCATTATTTCAAATAATGTTTGACTCAAAGTAGCATATTATGACCTTGAAGGTGCACTGCAGACACATAGATTTTGACTGGCTTGTTTTATAATATACAGATAGTTCTGAAATGTTGAAGTCACTTAGACTAGTTTCACATCGCATTATTTAAAAACAATTATATGATAGGACTACATATACCCTAACTAGATCATAAGTATATAAAATTATTCTTCCTCGTTCTTCAATAATTCAAATTTTTTTAGTATAATTGATTTTTAAATAATTTTTATTATTATATCAGAGTTACAATTTAAACAATTAAAAACAATCTTTTATAAAAAAAATACGATTAAAGATACAATTTTATTTTTTTCTTATCTTACGAAAATATAATGATAATATTTATACTAATATTTTTATTTTTAAACAAAATTCTAAATATTTTTTTATTTTTTAATTTATTTTTTAAAAGTATATATGGGTCGACTCATATTCATTTGACACTATTCCATTGATTTTTTTTATTTTTTATTTTTCGTTTTCTTTCTAGTTTGTGTGTAGTAGTAGTGTACAAGCTTGACAGAAAACCAACAGTTCTGTATTATTCCAGTAAGGGACAAAACCGACCGACTTATTTAGCTTGTTTAAAGTCACCATATAATGTGGAAAAGATTTTTAGTGTTAGACTAAGGTGGTGTCACATTTTTAGTGATAGCTCGTGAGTTCGTGAGTGTTATGATTGATTAAAAATAATATTAAATTTGTTAGTCAAAATAAGAGGTACTTAATTTAAAAAAAATTCATGAAAAGTAACTTACAATATTGTCAAAGATAGATGTGTCTAACCTTATTTGAATAAATAATAGGAAAATTAGGTAGCTTAATTTTGTTGAATGAAGAAATGTTTAGCATATGAAATGAGAACTTGAAGGCTATAAATATGAGCCGTTTTAACCGTTGATAATCGTCACGAAAATAGAGAAAAGCTTGTATGAAAGTGCTTAAGTGAGAGAATTTTGTGAGAAAAGTCTCTTGAGAGCACGTAATTCTTTCTTGTCTTTTGGGTGTGTGAGAAAATTACTGAGAGTGTGGTTGTAACAACTTTCTACGTAGTTACTTTTTCTCTTGTTATCTTTTCATAACGAAATTGTTTTTTCTCTAATTTAAAGTTTCTACTATATTTTTTGTGTTGTGTATTATCTATTTCTTTGTTATTTGATATTCTGACAAGGAATATATTGGGAGGGAGAATTTGTGATTATAACATTTTATTTAAATTTCCTAAAAGAGAGAAGCTAGGTTATGTAATATTCCATTATGTGTTGAGCTCCAAGCCGTAAAGATGGGATCGATGGCATGTTGCTGCTCGATCAAAGGAAGAGATTTGTTTCTGTCATCTTTGAAACTGATTCGAAAATAGAAGTATCCGTGATATTGAAGGATGGACCCTTCCCCAGCCCCCCTCTTGCACCTGACGGTGTGTTGTTTGATTAAATCAAAGTTAACTTGAGGGATTGTAGTTTCTTGGTTCTATTATGTGTTGGAATTGGTGTTACAACAAATGGTTAAATATTTATTAGCTATGAGTGATGCATACTAATTACGAAGATATTATTTATTATTTTTGAAATATATAGTGGATTAATCTTTTATTTTCCTCTATTAGTTATTTGTTTTTTTAAATTTTTTATAATAATTTTAAACTTTATTGACCTAAAATATCGTATCATCGTATATTTTAATAAAAACGAATAATTTTTTCATAATTATGTATTTAGTATGCTACTTGTATTTATAGATTCATCTCTACTGTCAATATTTTTTCTCTAGTAAAAAAAGAACACATGCATCTAGTCTTTTTATGCAAATTTTAGTATTACACTAAATTGTATTAAGTTGTATTATAATTAATTTATATAATGTGTGATGTTTATGTAATATAAAGTTACGTAATATAGTGGGATAAAATCGAATATAAATATTTTAATAATATAATTTATATATAAAATATTTTTTATTATATAATTTATTTAAATCAAAATTTAATTTATTTTATATTTTTATTACATTATTAAAATAAAAAAAATATATTTTTAATTTAAAATTAAATAAAAAATCAAAATATATAATTTTATAATTATTTACATCCACATAGGTTCATTGTATAACTTTTTTACGTAGTTATATTATTTTTATATTATATGATAGAGTATGATTTTAAGCATGAGACTTAATACTGTACACTGTCAAAATTAGCATGCACGTATATACAACAAGTTCGATGACACATGCATTTAACAAACTCCTCAACGAGAGAAATAACACTATCAATTCAACCAGTGATATAAAAAGAGCCAAGAAACCATGTTGCTTTAATCATGCATGATTGATTATGGAACACCATTACAACATTTCTCCAATGGGTATGGGTAGTGAACTTCCTTTCCTGGATAAGAATCAATGAGAATAGTAAGAAAATAAGCATCTACTAACTTTAATCCAACAACCACAATAACATAAAGGATGCAAGCATTATTCAAAATAAATGGACCTAAAGCATCTGCAGGTGACTTTTTAAGGATATTGTTCAATCCATTGATGAAATGTTCAAATATTAGAAAGAACACCATAAATAAAACCGATCTAATATGGTGCCCATCTTTCGTTCAACTTATATTATGCATATTGCCTACACGGATATACTTTCACTGTGTGTGCACCCATGATATACAAACTATACATATCTCTAATACCATTTGTTAGGCAATATTTTAACAAAAGTAGTTACGAAGGATTTGCTGCCTAGTATGTACATCATATGTTACATTATATAGACTCGAAAAAAAGTGTCTAACACGGGTGTGGCCAAAAGTCAAATTTACTAAATTTTAGGAAACGAGGGTACAAATAATTAATAATTATCCAACTTTTAGTCATGGATAGAAGGACGACACAACAAATTATTCAGGTTATTACATATATTAATTCTATTATATTACGTATAGATGTTTAAAATAGTATTTATTTTTGTATTTTTAATATTTGTGTTATTCTTAATAGTTCTTATTCATTGTTATATTGCTTCTTCCATTAAATGTAATTTATTTTTAAAAATTTATTAAAAAAATCCTATTATTTTCTGAATAAAAGGAAGCTATAAATGAAGCCAAAAGAAAAAACTATTTTTAAAAAGCTCACATCGACTGTTATGATTGATTAAAAATAATATTAGGTTTGTTAGTCAAAATAGGAGGTGCCTAATTTAGAAGAAAATTCATGAAAGATGACTTATCATATTGTCAAAGATGAAGGTGCCTAAAAGAATAGGAAAATTAGGTAGCCTAATTTTGTTAAATGAAGAAATGTTTGGCATATGAAATGAGAACTTGAAGGCTATAAATATGGCTTCATTTCTTCATTGATAATCATCCCAAAAATAGAGAAAAGCTTGTATGAGAAGTTCTTAAGTGAGAGAATTATGTGGGAAAATTCTCTTAGGCTTGTAATTGCTCTTGTCTTTTGGGTGTGTGAAAAAATTATTGAGAGTGTAATTTTAACAATTTTCCACATAGTGATTTTTTCTCTAGTTGTCTTTTAACAACGAAAGTGATTTTTCTCTAATTTGGAGTTTCCACTATAATTCTTGTATTGTGTATTATCTATTTCTCTGTTATTTGATATTCTGCTAAGTAAGATCTTGGGAGAGAGAATTTGTGATTATACCATTTTATCCAAATTTCCTAACAATTGGTATTAGAGCCAATTTCAAAGAAAGAAGAAGAAATGTCAAGAGTCAAGATTGACATTGAGAAATTTGATGGGAGAATCAATTTTGGCTTGTGGCAAGTACAAGTCAAAGATTCGTTGATCCAATATGGGTTACACAAGGCGTTAAAGGGAAACCACTTTACTTGGTATTGAGTCCAGTAAAAGCAATATAAGTGATGAAGATTGGGAAGATCTTGATCTAAGAGCTGCAAGTGCAATTCGACTTTGTTTGGTCAAAAATATTCTTGCAAATGTGCATGGAATATATATGGCCAAAGAACTCTCGGAAAAGCTTTAAGAATTGTATCAAGAAAAAGGCGTTTCAAATCGGGTATATTTGAAAGAGCAGTTTCATACTTTGCGTATGAATGAAGGAACTATTATGTCTGACCATCTAAGTGTTCTCAATGGTATTGTCTCTGAACTGGAAACCATTGGAGTTAAACTTGATGATGAAGATATAGCTTTAAGGCTCATCTGGTCTCTTCTATCTTCTTATGATCACATGAAACCTATCTTGATTCATGGAAAGGAGAAAATAATTTTTTCAGAAGTTACTAGCAAGTTGTTTTCTAAAGAAAAAATGCTGAGTGGTGAAAGAAATGTTTCGCCTGAAAACTCAGCATTGGTAACTGACAACCGAAAAAAAACAATTTCATGAAAAAGAAGATAATGTGCTGGGGGTGTGGACAATCTGGGCACCTCAAAAGAAATTGTCCAAAGGGTGGAGCTGATCCTGCAATAAGCTCAAATACCGACGGTGACGCTAATAGTATGTATGTTTTCAAATACTATAGTGATGCTCTTTGAAAAGAGTGTGTACATCCTCATGGCATGCCGCTAGTCTCTAAATATTGCCATGAAAGAGGGTGTGTTACTGGTAGCGGGTCCACAAGTTTGCACACGGGCATTGGCTTGGTATAGATGCAAGGTGTGTGGTGGAAAGGATGTCGATGACTGATGAACTCTCGGGAAATCCAAGTGTGAGAGTTGCACCATAAATTTCAGCAAGTTGTTTTTTTTCGACATGAGCCGATGTGAAATTCTTAGAATTGATTATTAATTCTAAGTGGGTGTACTCTTTATGGTGGAGTATGATAATTCTCGGTGTAGAGAATTATGACTGTTGGAATAGACAGTGTTGTAGTGGTAACCATGTTTATTTTTAATCAAGGTGGAGATTGTTATGATTGATTAAAAATAATATTAGGTTTGTTAGTCAAAATAGGAGGTGCCTAATTTAGAAAAAAAATTCATGGAAGGTGACTTACCATATTGTTAAAGATGGAGGTGCCTAACCTTGTTTGAATAAAGAATAGGAAAATTAGGTAGCCTAATTTTGTTGAATGAAGAAATGTTTGGCATATGAAATGAGAACTTGAAGGCTATAAATATGGCTTCATTTCTTCATTGATAATTGTTGGGAAAATCGGTTATATTTTCCCTATTCTAAATAGTTACTATTCACTTATGATTTAAATGAATAGAACTCAAACTAACCCGACAAAATAATGCTATTGAAAATATAATGCTAAAATAAACTAAAACAGATATTGAAACAGAAATATTAAAGCAGAAAAATAATAACACCAAAAATTTAACGAGGTTCGGTATAAATGTTACCTAAGTCCTCGGGCGTTGACCGCTTCCACTATCTTCAAATGAATGAACTTCAAAATTACAACTAATCGGGGCAAAATTGAGCTAATCAATTACCCTTACAAAAGAGAGGAAGATTTACAAATTTTGGGATGTTTACAAATGGTGAAGGAGGGCTTTATTTATAGCCCCAAATCCAACACCCATCTTCATTCCTAACCAATGTGGGACTTTTCTAATTTTCTCACTAAGGAGCAATATATAACAAATCTCCACCTTAGCGACTTAGTGGTTTTAAATGATTTCTTCAATTGCTAGATCAACGACGCCAACGCCAATTCAGTGGTTTTAAATGATTTCTTCAATTGCTAGATCAACGACGCCAACGCCAATTCAGATTTATAGGATGTTAATCAAGTCCAGACAATGTTTGAACTTGATTGTTGTTACCACCTTGGTCATCATATCCGCATGTGGGATTCTCTGTCGTACTAATCTTCTGAACTAGTACTCCACCTTCTTCAATAATCTCTCGCACGAAATGATAACGAACGTCAATGTGCTTTGTACGTGCATGGTAGACTTGGTTCTTTGCTAAATGAATAGCATTCTGACTATCACAAAACACCTTGATATGTTTTTGACCAACTCCCAAGTCTTCAAGCAAACCTCGTAACCAAATAGCTTCCTTCACACTCTGTGAATCGCCATATACTCTGCCTGTAGTAGACAAAGCAACCGGGGACCGCAAGGCAGACTTCCAACCGACCGGTGCTCTAGCAAGAGTAAACACATAACCTGTAACCGACGCTTATCTAAATCTCCCGCATAGTCGAGATCACAATATCCGACCGCACATCGACCAACGGTACTATCCTGGCCGAAATACTAAACCAACATTTACAAGTATTTATAATATACCGTAGAATCCATTTCACACCCAACCAATGTCCTTTACTGCGATCATGCATGTACCGCTACGTAAAGACCAACCGCATGTGAAATGTCAGTTCAGATACACCCGTTGCATACATCAAGCTACCAACTGCATTTGCATATGGTACTTTTGCCATATATTCTCGTTCCGCATCATTCTCGAGGAGATAATTCGAAGACTAAGCTTGAATTAAGGAACTAGTGAGTACTTTCATGTGTTTTGTCTGCTCATTCATACCAAAACGTTGTAGTATCCGCTTCAAATATTGACTTGGGTCAAACTAAGCCTTCCCCTTCTTCACGTCTCTACTTATCTCCATCTGAGAATCTTCGCTTCTCCCAAATCTTTCATCTCGAACTCCCGACTTAGTTCGAGCCTTCAACTTTTCAATTTCTATATTTGACTCTTCGATGCAATCAACATATCATCGACGTACACAAGAGATAGACGAAAGACTCATTTCAGAAGCCATAAAATACACACAATGATCGTAAGGTGTGCTTACGGTATACTTTTTGTTGCAACATAAACCGATCAAATCGTTTGTACCCAGCTTTCGGGAGATTGCTTCAATCCATACAATGATTTGTTCACTTACAAACCCAATTCTCTTTACCAAAGAACAATAAACCCTTCGGGCCGAGACATATGATTTCTCTTCTAAGTCACCGTGTGTAAACGCGGTTTTCACATCAAGTTGAACTAGTTCCAAATCGAATCGCTACCAAGGCCAACAAAATTCTAATGGAAGAATGTTTTACAACCTGAGAAAATACCTCATTATAATCGATTCCCTCCTTCGAGCTGCACTCTTAGCCACCAACCTTGCCTTATAAATAATACCATCTTTGTTAGAAATCCATCTTTCTTTGCATACACCCATTTGCATCCAATTGCCTTTCGCTTTAGGTAGTCAGGTCAACTTCCATGTTTTATTCTTCCGAAGGGACAAAAGTTCTTCATCCACGGCTTCCCTTCCATCTTTCAACTTCATGGCTTCGATTGCTTCTTTATATATGGAAGGAACATCATCATGCACAACCGAAAGCGCACAAAGCACCGTATTCTTAAACCGAAAGCGGCGTAGGGTCTTCAAAATCCTTGTATCGAGCAGGTACCTTGACATTTTGTCGTCGTGGCCTATCAACTGCAGCTTTCTTCTTGTTTCGTGGAGGTTCGGGTTAAAACCTATTAATCCATTCATCTTCTCGTCACCTGAGGATCAACTTGCCTTATCTTCACTAACTGATTAACAATTTTACTTTCAAACTCCACTTGTTTTGAGTTTGCTCCACCGCTCTAAAGTGCCGTATCAATCTTCTTAGTTACCTTTCTCAACAATGCGCATTCATCAAAGGTAACATCTCTGCAAGTAAAGATTATATTTTTTCGTTTCAAGGCACCATAGTCGATATCCCTTAGAACTGTACGGATCCCCAAAAAAATGGCTTTCGCTCTTGGGTCCAACTTTGATTCTCTCATATACGGTAAAGTGTGCAATTGAACCAAACACATGTAAGAAATCGTAATTCCTAGCAGGTTTTCCTGCACTATACCTCCATAGGCATTTTGCCTTCAAGAGCAGCATTTGATGGGTAGACGGTTGTGACGAGATGACATGCATATGTCACATACCAATTTCAATACCGCGCCTAAACCAAAGATTCGATAACATACACCGAACCTTTTCGAGCAAAGTCCGGTTCATACGTTCGCAACTTCGTTTTGTCAGTGGTGTTTTTCGAATAGTGAAGTGTCGCACTATCCCTTCTTCTTCACAAACTTTCATAATGGACCATTTTGTACTCAGTGCCATTATCGACCTCGTACGCTGATCTTTTTACCACCGAGTCTCGATCATCTTCTTCCACTCGAGAAAAATACCTAACACTTCATCCTTTTTCTTCATGAGATACACCCAAACTCTTCCTGGAGAGTCATCAACGAAAGTGACATAATAATGTTTGCCACTCATGGATGGAGTTCTTTGGCCCCTATACATCGTAAGATGGATGTAATCCAAAACGCCTTTGTATTACATGAAAGAAGTACAAAGCTACTCTTTTCTCGCTTCCCCAATACACAATGCTCACAGACTCCAACTCACGGTCTGCTCGCACCTTTTAATGTGCCTCGCTTTACTAGAATTTGTAAAGCTTTTTCACCAAAGATGTCCCAAACGCATATGCCACAACTCGTAGTTTCTAAATCTCTTTCTTCATCTCAAATCGCTGTCACGATGTCGTCTCAATAACCGTACTACCAAGGTAGTAGTACGTGTTATTCTTCCGAACACCTTTCATCGCCACAAGCTGCCTAAGTAACCTTCAATGCCCCATTTTGTACGGTCACAGTTGAAACTTTTGATTCTAAGACTCCCACAAAGAATGAGATCCTTCTTCATATCCTGAACATAATGAACATCTATCAAGACCCCTGGTCGAACCATCTTGATTCTTCAAACGAATTGTACCGATTCCCAAAACTTTGCAATGGATAATCATTACCCATGAAAACAACTCCACCGTCTAGTTCTTCAAAGTTAAAAAACCACTCCTTGTGAGAGACATATGGAAAGTACACGCCGAATCAAAAATCCAATCACCAGGATTTGAGATGATGTCAATGAACCAACCAATGCAAAACTGAATCAATCGCTTTACCTACACATGCATCGACAGACACCTTTTCCTTTCTTTTTGCAGCCTTTCGGACAATTTTTCTTCCAATGGCCTTTCTCATGACAAAAGGCACATTCATCTTTACAAAGTCTTCCTTTGATGAGATCTACCTCTCCTTCCTTCTTTGTCAGGTTTCATGGGACGTCCTCTTACGTACATAATGCCTCTGCTGCTTTCATTCCTCGCTTTTATCTTTCTTTCTAATTTCATAACTATACAAAGCAAGACAAACTTCCTCAAAAGACACTTTATCCTTCCCAATGAGTAAGCTCGCACAAGATGATCAAACTCATCGGAAGGGCTTTAGGCTAACAACATCAAGGATAAATCTTCATCTTTAAAAAGTTTCATCCATATTTAACAAATCAAGCTAATTGATTAAAAGCAAGAATACGGTCGTTTATTGTAGCATTCGAAGTATTCAAACCTAACAACTTCTTTTTCAAATAGAGCCGATTTTGTCCACTCTTCTTCATGAACTTGTTTCTCCAACGCCTTCCACAACTTACTTGCAGATGTCTCCTTCACACGAACGTGTACTTTTGTTCTCTTCGAGAGACACGAATGGATTGTACCACATGCCAATCAGTTGATATTTTTTCCACTCTCTACTTCATCTCGTTTATCCGTTTCTCTTCTTCAACGTGGTGATGTCTAGACCTCTTGAAACAGAGCATCTAGAACTTCGCCTCGCCACATGCCGAAATGACCTGCCCATCAAACTTCTCCACCTCGAACCTCGTGTTCATCACCATAGTTCCGCTGACGTGTGATGACCGGCCTTGTTTGAAAGAAATTTTTCTTCCGCCATTTCTTCAAATTACAACAACTAGCAACTATATTCTAATAGCAAAACAAACGGAATACAAACAAATGCCAGAGAAAACCTTCTGACTCGATACCAATTGTTGGGAAAATGCAGTATATTTTCCCTATTCTAAAGTAGCTTACTATTCACTTATGATTTAAATGAATGTAACTCAAACTAACCCGACAAAATAATAACGCTATTGAAAGTATAATGCTAAAATAAACTAAAAACAGATATTGAAACGTAAATATTAAAGTTGTAAAAATAATAACACCAAAAATTTAACGAGGTTCTAGATAAATGTTACCTAAGCTCCCAAGGTTGTCGACCACTTCTACTATCTTCAAATGAATGAACTTCAAAATTACAACTAATCTAAAATTGAGCTAATCAATTACCCTTACAAAAGAGAGGAAGATTTACAAATTTTGGGATGTTTACAAATGGTGAAGGAGGGCTTTATTTATAGCCCCAAATCCAACACCCATCTTCATTCCTAACCAATGTGGGACTTTTCTAATTTTCTCACTAAGGAGCAATATATAACAATAATCATTCCAAAAATAGAGAAAAGCTTGTATGAGAAGTTCTTAAGTGAGAGGATTTTGTGGGAAAATTCTCTTGGGCTTGTAATTGCTCTTGTCTTTTGGGTGTGTGAGAAAATTACTGAGAGTGTGGTTGTAACAATTTTCCACATAGTAAATTTTTCTCTAATTGTCTTTTGACAATGAAAGTGATTTTTCTCTAATTTGGAGTTTTTACTATAATTCTTGTGTTGTGTATTATCTATTTCTCTGTTATTTGATATTCTGCTAAGAAATATCTTGAGAGAAAGAGTTTGTGATTATATCATTTTATCCAAATTTACTAACATCGACTTCATTTTCAATAACAAACCAAGAAAGTTCAATTTTTTAAAAGCCTAGAACAATTGTTGCCCTTGTTTTCTTTTACGACCTAACATTGCAGCTATCGGTTCTTTTTCTTCATTTTGTTCAACAGCTCTTCGTCTCCTCTTTCACTTCTTCTCCTTTCTTTGCTCACTTGAATACTGAGATTATGGTCAGGAGTTCACACATCGGATGAAATTTTACCTAGTCTAACACCGATGTCGGTTTTGATGCTAGTACGTTAGGAAAACTACGAGTAACAAAGGCTGTATGTACGCTAGCAATTATAACCCAAGATATATTGAAAAAGAGATGAATTTGTGTATTAATCTTGTGTGTACCACCAATTAAATATTAGCACATATGCAATACATAACTTTCTTACACACATATATATGCTAATAATTGGTGTTACATGCAAGGCAATGAGACGTCAAATTGATATAGGAGAATTAGAAGAAATATTGATATATCAATTCTATAATTACAAAATACAAAAGAATATTTATAATAAAACAAATATATATATTCCATATTTAATGGTGAGGATGATGATAATTAAGGACCTTCAATTAGTATCAATTGCACTGAGGATTGTAGCCAGGTCCACCATAATAAAAATAAGTACCCCATTCATTGTTATAGGAGCTCTTGATATCATAACAATCGGTGTTTTCAGCTAAGATTGAGATATCATGAACACTACTCAAGCTGTTATCAGAGTCCACAATCTCAAGGTTTCTAAAATAGCTTGCTTTTCCAAAACCATCTTCTGCAAAATGACCAGAACCCATTTGGGTAGAGGTGTGTTGCCCATTTGCTCTTGTGTTAACTACTTCACCTCCCCATTCCACCATTGTTGCATGATCTGCTAAATGTGTAAATAACTCTGCTGGCCAATAACCCACTAGTGTGTTGTCTCCAAATCCCATCCACCAGTTTCCTACCTTTGGATCCTATTTATTTATTTACCATTATTAATTAATATTAATATTAGATTAATGAATATATATAACTATTAATATATTATATAATTTATATAGTAAATACCTTCCAAATGAGAATGGTTATGTCATATTGGTTACTAGTATATGAAGAAACTGGAGAAATGGCAGCTCCAATGGCTATTTTGCTATTTGTTTGAATAAATCCTGAACAGAGGAGGTTGTAACAGCCGGTTGCCTGATAAGAGTCCGTCTGTATCATAAAACAAAATGAAAAAGATCAGATTTTATATTGTGGAAGCCTAATATTATTACAGGTCAATTCTACTTGCATACCATAAAATCTCCAATTTTATACCCCCAAATGTGTAAAATCATTAACGGTATGTGTTTGGATTTTCCTAGATATATTTAGAAATGCCCCTTATTATATTTAGCATATAAATGTTAGTTCAAGCCCATATTTTAAAGCCCATATTAATAGTTTTATTATCAACAATTGTCTGGACAGGACAGATTCATTTTTCTTTCAATAGTTGTCTTCAACTTAGTTTTAGATGACGACGACGACGACGACGACGATGATGATGATGATGATTGTAAAATTCATTGCTTCAAGTACAAGTTGGAAATGCAGTGGTACCCTAATAAAGAAAACTTTAATCATGAAAGTAAATCAAAATAGAGGCTTAGAGCTAGTGCTTATTCAAGTCATTATAGATCGAATGCATCTTAATTCAACTTAAATCTTTGCTTTTAATATAAACCATATGTGCATGTCAAAATATCTGGGGGAAGAAGATGGAAAAAAAAAATCCTATTTATCCTATATTGTATCCCTTATTTTTACATATTTTTTTTCATCTTTAAGGAAAATATTATGTAACACAACTTTGTTTCATTTCGATACTCTATCATGGCATTTTATTTTATTTTATTTATTTATTTATTTTACTTTCCTTTTTCTAATTTTAATGGTTTAGAGCATGTAGTATTACTGAATAATATTACTTTATGCCTGTTTACTAATTTATAATAAAAATTAATCAAAATGTTAATAAACATTAATCAAAATGAAGAGAAGATGTAATAAAACTCATTCTCTTTATTTATGTTCCCTTAAAACCTATAATAAATCGAAATAAAACGATTAATTTAATTAAATGTCTTTTTAAAAGTAATAATATAAAATACATATTAAAATAATTAACAGTTTTGTAATTATATTTTGTGAATATAGAAAAGAGAATCAATATCAAAATTTGAGAGTAGAAAAACAATCAATAATAATAATTTTTAAATTTATGGAATCTTTGTTCGATTCCTACCATGTTTTTTAAAAAATAAACAAGAAAATTAACATAAATACATTTATTAGTAATCACATTGTAGTAGCACTACTATTACTATTTTTATATTATTGCTACTAGGTGTGATGCTCCCTAGCACTACTATTTTTTTTTTTAAAATAAATTATTAAAATAAACATATTCATTACGTGTGAATGTACCGTTAAATACAATAATCTATACCTTCGTATTAATTCATTAATTATATAAAATGAAATAAATAAATAAATAACCAGTTAATGACTATGTGTTATAAACCACCACATGGATTTAAATTTATGTAGTTGACTTTGATAATGGTAGATTGGATCTAATAGCCAAAACACTGGATGTGGTTGACTTTGTCTTAACATATAAAAGAGAAATTCATGCATAACTAGAGTTTATATAATAAACAAATATTAAAAGGGTAGGTAATTATGAGAGTATTGATATCAATATTTTCAATTATATTTTTTTTTATCATTATTCTTTAAACGATACGTATAAATTTTATTTTTTAAAACTTTTTTTTTATAATTTTAAAAAATGTTAATATATATATATATATAACTAAATATAAAAATATATGATTATTACGATGACTCACTCTAATTATTAATTAGCAAAAAGAAGATAAATAAGTAAGAAGAACATGAGAATCTAACCGTCCAGTAAGTGAACAATCTTGGACTGCTGTCACCATAGAGCTCCGGACTGACCTGACTAGTGGAACAATCAAATCTTCAGAAAAAATTTCATTAATCAAATTTTCTAAATTTATTATTTTTAAAATTATTTTATAAATTTAAGTAAATTAAAAAAACACAGAGAAGGTGTTGGATTGTGTGGGAGAAGGGACAGAGAGATGGAAGAAGTACCTGCCATCCGGCTTCTATGCTGTTGAGATCAGAGCCGTCGAATGATCCCGAAAGAACCCAAATCTGGGAGAGGCTGAATTCGTTGACTACTTGTATCGATGGGTCCCACACGTTTATTGTCGCTCTTGCGCCAAATACTTCTTGTGATGTTCCGGTGTAGGCGATCGCATGCTATGTGCGCACGTCATCCGTTTAAAAGAGAGATCAGAGACTTTTTATTGGGAAGCCACTATCCAATGGCAAAAATCTTAAATACAAATCCTTATAAGGTTTGTGATTTGTGAAACCTTTAAACAGTGGATGGAATTTAATGCAAGAAATTCCAAAAATGCGAGATTTATTAGCTGAGTTCTTAAGCGACAATAAATAAACCTTATGCTTTACTTAAACATGAATACACTTTTAATTAATGACTAAGATTTTCAGAAGATTCTTATGTTTTGAGAAATTACTCATTTCTTTAATAAATAATTATTTAATATTTTACATTAATAAAATATAAAATTAATATATTTAAAAATATAAATATTCAATATTTATTAAAAATAAAATAAGTAAAAAATCACATTACCTACCTAAAGAGTAATAAATAACTTCATTTTATGTTTTAAGTCATAAGGAATGCTAGAGCATATAAGTTTATCCTTCGTTTTTAAATTCATATTATTTATAGTAAGATACATATTAATATTATTTAAAAAATAATTACTTTTAATTTTTAAAATAATTTTAATATATAATGATAGGAAATAAAACATGAGTATAAAATTAAATAATATTAGTATTTTTATTAATTTAAGTAACCTTTAACTTGTTTTGTAATCATACTCTAAGTTGTTTATAAAATGATGCGCAGTTTTCAAACTTCAGTTATTATTTTTTACTATCTATATGTGTTCATTTTGAACATAAAATATTGATATATAGAATCTAATTTCAATGTAAAATCATTTTTAAAATAATCGCATACGAAGTTTCATTAATAAGGAAAAATTACGGGAACTAGAGAAAATCCAAATATGGGGAGTGACACCATATTGCTATATTATGATTTAATCTAGTATCCAACTTCACTCTTAAAAACAATAATTACAAGAAATTAAGTTACATTGAACTGAGCCACAAGTTTCCAAATTTAATATTTCATATTTATTTTGAGAATTAGATATTTTCAAATAAAAAATATTAATATCAAAATAATTTAATGCTATAAGATTTTTAAAATTTAAAATAATGTTTTGATATTAATAAAATCTATTATATTAATAAAATTACCCTTTATTTTTCTCCCTAGTGTGAAATTAATATTGATTTGTTTGTTTTGAAAATCCTCTTTTGAATAAACCCTAATTAATTTCCAAAGGCTATGAAGATATGAATAAGAAAAAGAAGAAAGAATACCTCATGACCATTGCCACTCACGACATCTGGTGCGTCGGAACGTCTATTAGGAGAAACGACAGGTCGTTGTTTCTTGCCAAAGTCAAACAAGGATTTAGCTCTCAATACATCGTGTACAGTGCTTCGCCGTAGAGGCACCGTTCCTTTGGGACACCTCGTTCCATTTCTATGCCACATTTGCCCTTCCCATTCCTCATCCTTCTTATTACTGTCTTTTTCTACTACTCCTTTTTTGGATCCTTTCCTTCTTTTAGGCCATTCCGATGGTCTTTTCTGTGTTACACATTCATGTGAATGAAAATATGTACAAATAACCAACTGATCATATATATATATATATATGTTTAACAAATTAACAAACACATGCTTTCCATTCACATATCAATGTATGATCAAATAACACATACTCCTCCTACATATTAATTTATATATAGAAAAGCCTTATAGCTTAACTAATTAAGCATTTGTTAGCTATAGTCTCATACATAATATGTTATAATAAAATCAAGTGTACTACCTACCTGGATCTTATGATTCTTTAAAAGAGGATGATCTAAAGCTGGTTGTTTTCTTTTGTGAACACAATCTATTATATCTCCATCTGGGCTCTGCAAATTAAGATCGAGATCATGATCAAACATATATATATGTAGCGTATGTTAAAATTATATATAAAAATTAAAGCATGAATTAACATATATACTTGAATGGTGATTACTGGAGGTCTGTTAATCTTGTCCAAATGCCTATGAATCCTCTTTAATCTCAAGGTACTAACTTGCCTATAATTTGTGTAGTTTAGAGTAGCAGAAGAAGCCTCAACTGTTGTTAAGCAGGTTTGATCAAGAAAAATGGTGAAATGAAAGATTAGTAGTATCATGAGAAGACAATTAGAGAGTAGAAGAAACCCTGTTTGCCTTCCAAGAAGGCCCATCTCATTCAGTGCCAATTTGCAAATAGCGCAAGTTACATAAACCCAGAAAACTAGCATGTGCAATACTCCATTGCAAGCAAATTAACAGAAGATAAATGATCAGCTACAAAACAAATCTGACTTTTTTTCCCATAACTTCAAACACCAATACAAAGCAATAAATGGAAAACCAGAAAAGGACTTTGGATCAGAAAACCATAGACCCAACAATACTCTTTCCTATAGCTATCTCTCTCTCTCTCTCTTTCTTAATTGTGAAGTGTGGGAGGTGGGTGGAGGCTCATAAACAACTTAATTTTGCATTTCTCTCCCTTAGGGACACCTTCAGTATCAGCACCACACCATCACAATCATTATTGCTTTGGACTGCTTTCATATATATAATCCTCATGATGAAAGTGAAGTTATATAGGAAAGTTTTTTTTTAAAAAAAAAAAAGTTTTTCTTTGGAATTTGAAATAAATAAATTTGAGAGCTAAGGGGAATTAAATATAAATAATAAAGAGAATAGAAGGTCAGAGGTCGAAGAAATGATTCAAAACAATATAATAAAAACTCAGACCTACCCAACTGAAATAGCCACCTTTTATTGCACTCCTCCTTCAATGTGTGTATCTGCCACCACATATATTTTACCATTAATATTGTTTCTTGAAACTTCACATTATCTTATTACTTTAATTTCATCTACTTTCTTTTTCTCCCTTTTTTTTAAAGCTTTCCAACTAATAACGTTGCAATTATTTGCCTTTGCTTAATATCCAACTTTTATTTCAATAAAAATTAATCTCTCTTTCTCTTACTTTTATTTCTTAATTACGGCTCTCCCACGGGAACAACCATCACCTAAAATATGAGTAAATTGTTTTAAGATTTTTTTTTAAGAAAATGAAATTTGCTTTAATTTACTCAAATTATAATAAATTATAATATATAAGAGAATTTAATTAAAATATACAAAATAAATAATAATTGAAAACTCACGATCATGATTATCCATAGTTTCGGTGATAATACTGAAAATAATTACATTTTTTATAAGCTTTTATTTGTTAGCTTTGTATTGTTTCTAACATTCAGTAGTTTCTCTTCAATCAATCCACTAATTTTTTTAAAAATTAGGATATATAAGTATAGTTTTAAAAATTTGAAAACTAAATCGTTTAATTTAAAAATTTAAAAATTAAATCGTAAGATTTAAAAATTTAAGAAATTGTAATATCTTTTTTAAAAATATGAAAATTTATATATAAATTTAGTTAAATCCCGTAAACCATCTTATACACTTTAAAATTTTAACTGAGGTAGTAATACCAACCGATTTCTATTAATAAAATCATTCAATAGATAGGCTTGACTCAGCAACGCGCGTGACGGGGTGAGTAAATAAGTCTATTAGCTGTATGAGTTTGTTATTTTTTTTCTTAGGTATTTTTTTTATTTTGACAATTTTCTTAGATACTTGAACTTGTAATAATTTCGCTGTGTATATGTTTGAAGCCAATTTTTATTTTACTTACATTATGCTTTCTTATATTTTGACTAATTGGCGAGTTAGTATCTGTGTCAACATTCCTTTCCTAATTTAGGCATGGAACAATTAGTAATTTTACTTCATTCATTTAACCAATTTACCTCCAGTTAAGATTATAGACAAAATGTATCTAACATATCTATTAATTATTAAAGCTAAAATATTTAAATTAAGTAGTTATTTTTATTACAATTTAGTTTATTTTTCAACAACATTTAAAAAAAATGTTTTAACATAAATATTTCAAAAAATGAAAAAAAAATAAAGAAAAACTAACTTATCATTTGGATATGTTATAAGTTTATCAAAATCAATAGATTAAATTATCATTAAAAATGACAGTTAACCTAAGAGATCTTCAATTACTTCACAAATACCTTCTAGCAAATTTGCTATATCCATTTTAGGTATATATCTGTTATATGTAAAGAGTCAATCAATTATCAGGTAGCTGATGAATTGATTGAGGATCTCGATCCATATATAAAAGTAATAAGAGCATGATAAAATTTAAATTACCTTCCCCACATTTAAAAATAAGTTCTTATCGATATTCATTGACGTAAAAATGTTATATTTAAATTAAGCTTTATGATTTCTTGATATACAACATTACATCGGTTTTGTTAATAATATTAAAAAGAAGAAGAAGAAATTGAGTATTTTAAGTTCAAAAACCATATAAAACTTCATCTGTAGACTATTAATTTATGTATAAAAAAATAATTTTTTTAATATTATTATATTAATTAAAAAACTAATTAAGTTTTTGTAGTGGTAAGATTTTGTGGGTGAAGAACACCTAGGTAGAAACAGCCATTGTTGAAACTTCAACGTATTGGGGAGGATTTTATGCTGCTTTTTTTGTTGTTATTAATTTAGAACAAAGCAAAGCAACCTCTTTTCTCTCTATGCTCAAAATGCACCTTTCTCTATGTTGAATACATTTTACCAAAAATTTAATAATGTCAGATTAATAAATGAAACAGCAATAAAATAATGATTTAGAACTATGGAAATAATAAATTTATGATTTAATTTAATGGGATAACCTTCTATTCTCAAATCTCGATTACTTCCTTAGTATGTGGTATTAAATATAATAAATTTTGGTTGTCATCAGTCTTCTTAATTAAATACCAAACCTAAAAGTATATGTAGGGAGTAATTGACCAGTTTTAAAAAGTTACAAAAAAATGACCATTGTGCATGCCGGCCTGGACTGTATAATATCTTATGATATTTACTATTTAGTTTCTTCTGAATAATTTTATGTATATGGTAAATCCTTTTTACTATAATTTGACAATTAAAAAAAATTATATAAACCAATATTTAATAACATTGTTTAGCAGGTAAAATTTGGCATTGAAGAATTATAAACTTATGAGTAACTTTGTAAAATTAAGTTTAAGTTACTAAAGTAAATAAATCAAAAGTTCGTTACGGTACTAAAAATTTCTTTATTGAAAAAGTTGTGGCACTTGAATATACATTTTCAAGAATTATGATACTAAATAAGAGTCCCCTATATATTACAAAGAAGCAAATCACATGAAATATCTTTAGTGTATTGTTTTATGTATTATTAATAATTTTAAATTAAAATACATAGATATAATTTCATTTTTATGCAATAAAGATTCACCTTTTCAATAAATTTAATTCATTAATTTGTTATATCAGTGTCAAACCAAAAATATAACATGAGAATTGGCTATTCCAAACCTTATTTCTCTTCTTTTAACTTGATTTTTTTTTTGCCTTTCATTTTTTTTATTTTTAATTCTTATAGAATTGGTAAAAAGTTTTGCATCGTTTTAGAAAGTTCATTTTAAATCCATAAAAAAATAAAAGTAAAAACTTATTTATTACAAGTAATATGGTACAATATTAATCAAATTCATATAATTGTATTAAAACAATAACTTTGATTTACTAGAATCATAGATAAATAAATTGTAATTATGTTTTAATTGTGATATATAGAAATAATTAAATAAAAATAAAAAAAAGTAATTAACCGAATATCAATTATTTCCTCCCCATTTAAGAGCAGTAATCAAATGTGCGCAATTATCATATATTCTCGTTTAATTAAGATAATTATTAAAAGCAAACTTTTCTTTAATTTCCAACATAATCATTCGACATAATAATTAATATTTAATTTTTACCTATAATTCTTGAGATTATAATTTTTTTCTGATCGATAAATAACATTTACTTGACTCACCTAAAAATATTCTCATGCAGTTGACTTAAAGACTTAAAATGAGTTTATGAATATGTGATATATATATAAGTCGACTCAGAGAGGGCTGGTTTTATCTTAATTAAAAAGAAAAAAAGAAAATATATATTTAAGAATTAAAGCTCATCATTTGCTATATATATATATATAAGTACCATTTAATGAAACTCACTTTTGGTTTTGGCCATATTCATTAATGTGTCCTTGTCTTAATTAATTCTAGACTTAAATTTATTTCAATTATCATAAAATAACCTTGATCATTTAAGCAAAAATATTTTGAATGAATTAGGTTGTAGTTTGAGTTCATTAATTAATATGAGAACTAGTCGTTCATTAATTTGAAATAATAAATTTAAATTAAATAGATATTACATGCTAGATTAAAAAAAAACAACAAAAAAATTCAAAGGAAGAAGTATTAAAAAAAAAAGATTTAATCATCGTGACTTTACACCCACATGATGAAATGAAGGTCAAAATAATATTTATTGGTTCTTTAATTACATCTGATCTGAGAACTTGATGTGTCATTGAACTGTCCCTAACTAATATAATTGAATAGAAATATCATACATGATCCCAACAAACAATATTAAAGGACCTGTCTAGTGTCTTGATCTATGAACAATTTTCAATTTTAATTGTTGCAACTTGCAAACTCTCTCTCTTTCTTTCTCATATTCAAAAATATACTTTTCTGTAGATATAAATCATATTTAGTATAGTAGTAATTAACAACTATACAGGGTATAAATTTGTATACAATAATATAAAGAAAAAGAGAGAGAAAGAAAATTACAGAACTCGACTTTTCTAAACAATTAATGTTCGATCCCAATTAATTTTTATTAGTAATTCGCTTAATGTTTTGACAGTGATTCAATTTACAAGTATCGATTAATTTTTAAAAATATTATTAATTATTAAATTTAATTATAAATTAAACGGCATAATTACGAGGGAGGGATAATGTGAGTTTGTGTTGTATAATATAAATATATATATATATATATATAACTAAATATATTTATCATTTCATTTAAATTTTATTTTATTTTGTTTTTCATCCCTCTCCAAAACCATATATAAGTATATAATTTATTCTCTCATTTTTAACAACTTAAGTATGAAAGTAAGGTAATCTATTAGTCACCCCTCTCTGTCATTAAGCAAAGAAGTCATGTCATCTAAGGACAATTTTGTCATTGAACAATATGGTCGCTTACAAGGCAAGAAGATGACATGAACTAAGACTTTGGTTGCAATATACATTATTGCGTCAACAAACCATACAGGTTAAAGAGTCATTTTACCAAAGTAACCCTCTACCTTTTAATTCTCCCAATTGATCGGTTGCAGCAGCCCAACAGGCTTTTCCATCACTCATAAGAACTTTAACGGCCAAGGAAAGACAAAGCAATTAATTAATAATGAACTTCATACAATAACTTACCAACTACCATCGCAAAATGTATTCCTACGACTACTTTCTTCCCCATAAATGGCTACAAGTGTATCGTGTATAAGATATTACTGTATTTGTTACCCAAATGATTCCCCATGTATGTTAAAATTAGGTCCACATATTTTTCTATAAAGGAAAAAAAAATAAAATATTTTGGCAGATTTCTTAAGCTTTTGCTGTTGTATCAATTCAATACGTAAAAGAGACAATAACAGGCAAAGAATAAAGACAGGAACCAGCTCTATCGAGCTTTGAGAGGCATTAATTGGCAACAGGTTATCAACCATGCATACCATAGACGTTTATCGGTAAATAATTTTAGGGTTCTGAACGTAATTTATAAGAATATAATAGATAATTAATATGCTTTTATTGTGTTAATAAAAATAATAATTATGAAAGTCTAAATATCATAATCTTATTATTTTTACTACAAGCATTATAATGATTTTTTGTTTTGAATGTCTACCAATTTAAGCACTGTTTATATGCTGGAATCGTATTCACGTATTAATTGACACAATATAAAAATTAACCATTACATAAATAATTTATAATAATAAATAATAATAAGATTTATATGTTTATAATTAATTAGTAATAAATTTTAATTTAGGCGTGTTTTAATCGTGTCCTAATTGTGTTCATTTCATCTCAAGATTAGCCCCCTATGCTCGTGTAGTTGTGTTCCTGGCATAACCATGAAATAAATTTTAATGTAAATATTATACTTTCTTGAAAACGCAACTGTTACACATTTATTTATATGAAAAAAAAATCTTAGTGATGAATGAATTCATTTGTTCCCAAGCAATGTTCTCAAACAAAACAAGTTAATATTTCCGTCCGTAAAGTTATTAAATAGGATTTATATGTTAAAATATAATAGATTGAAGATGAAAGCATTTTTATTTTATTTTATTGGAGAAGAAAATGTTAATTATTTATTTATTTGAAAACATTTCTATCAATAAAGAAATAATTTGAATACTAACAAAATCATTCACCCAAAAATTTAAATTACAGCGTAATAGGTCTGTGTATAGAGTACTACGTCGAATTAATAATTACTCCAACTCTTTACTCAATATGTCGCAAGATCAACTACCGATACATTTTTCATGTCCCAAGGTATTGGTTGCTCACAGAATCTATGTAAATTAGACTTAACTATTCACAAAAGATT